>PCDM01000001.1:4200000-4407500 GCA_002778215.1 Esteya vermicola
AGTGCCTGTGTTGCCCTTGGCACTTGTAATGACGCCTTGAGATCGTGCAAGTGACGCAAGGGACGCCAGAGCAAGGACTCTTTGAATGAATAGATGCATGTTTGCTAGGAACGAAAGAGGCTGGACAAGGTCTTTTGTATACGAAGAATATGAAAAAAGGAGCACGCTTGACAGAGAAAGAATGAAATATAAACAGGCCAGCTGATGCAAGAAGTGAAGATATAGACAAGAAAAGAAGGAGAAGCAAAGGGAAATCAAATGCAAGTTGTCATGATTTGGAGAGAAGCCTCACAACAGTTCAGCTGTACAGGATTCATAAGAATATATATGCAGAGCAGGTATGCTCGAGTGCAATTATATTGTATAATTAGAATGTACACTGCTGCATCCACCCCCTGCACAATGGCATCTACAAAGTAAGGATGACTTGTACGCATTCAGCTGTTTGAGAATATACAAGCCACGAACCACAAAACGTATTCATTTTTTTTCTCTATTCTTTTTGTTTTCCTTTTTCTTTCCTTCTCGGAGGGAGGGGGGGGAGTCTGAGAGTTGCGGATCCGCAAACGTAGACGTAACCGTTTCAAAAAAAGGGTACGCAGGAGTGATTTTTTTACTTTTTTTTTCATCGCATCATCAGAACAAAAGCTGGCATACCTGGTCATCAATTGCCAAGAGCCTGGCAGTGATCTACTGAAACAGGCAGTGAGCCATGCAACCGTTGTCGATCACCCGTTATCGTCTGTTTTTCATCGAGTCGTCGCGCGCACTATTGGATGGATTCTGCCTCCAACGAATGACCGCGACTGGGGATTTCATGCTTGCCAGAACCATTGGAATCGTTGAGAGTTGCAAAAAGTTCTCGCCAGTGATTTCTCAGACAAGAAAGTTCGTCTAGGAGTTTGAGGCTAGAACTTTGCAGGGCAAAAAAGAGAAGAAGAAAAGAGGAGAGTCCTCACATGTGAAATCTCATATTCAATCATCCTTCTTCGTATTTTTTCCGAGCTAAACAAGAAATCATGCCACGGAGCTCCTTTATTTTACGATTGGCTTTATGGGGGAGCGGCTATTCAGCCCCTACTGCGAATGACGACGCCCAAGCATGGCCCCGAAAGAAGACCAAAAAAAGCATACTCGTTCTTATAAGCCGCCCTTGAGCCGCTCCTGAGCCGCGTCTCCTTCGAGCCGCACCATGGAGGCATAGAGACCAGTCGACTCTTTTTCAAAGTCTTGGCGCCAGGGACTGCCTTTCTTTCCATGGACTCACTCGTAACTCTTAGAGCCAAGAGTTTCCCAAAATGGAAGCATTGCATTTTGTTTGCGTTGCCTGCACGTTTCCCATCATCCCAACCATCCTGGCAGACGATCGAGGTTACGTGTTTATGAAACTTTTTGGCTTAAGCGTGCTGCAGTCCTATATGTTCTCAGGGGGCCCTTTTTCTCGTTTTCTGTTTCTATTCTTCATTCTCTTCTCCACCTTTTTTGCCAAAAATCACCAGCTGAGTCCCCTGTCCTCGTGGCCCCTGTCCTCTCCTTACGGCGAAAGTAGAACACGCAGGAGTGGCTGCCAAGAGCCCTGCAACTCAGCCACAGATACAAACTCGTACTACCTCGGTTCCGTTCCTTCAGCCTTTCAACCCTACGGAGTAGATGCGGCTACCGTGAGATGGCATACTGCGTACTCGTAGGAGCCAGACCGGGCAGCTGTCCCACTGGTTTCACGTATTTTACGTAGTCGTAAGACGTGCACTCGTCAGCTTCCTGATCTTTGTTGCCCCCTCCCCCTCTCCCACCCCCTACCCCGGCCCCTTATTCAATTGAAGTGACATGATCTTATCTTAATCAAAGCATCAGGGTGAGAAGGTGAGCGAAGGACAGTGAGAGATGACCGTTTTCAGAATGTATACGGAGATGGGCCAGATAATCCAGGGGTAGATGCATAACAGTCCAACGACCTGTCAAGCCCCCCCCTCCCCCTCTTGACATGTCCATCTGTCTTCAGGTTTATAAACTCGCACCATTTCCCAGTGATTTGAGAGTTTTATTGTTATTACAGACTCGTGACATTTGGCTTTCTTGGTGTCTTTCTCTTTTCTCCTTCCCTTCGTTCTTCTTCTTACTCACTTCTTTTTCACAGTGCAGGGCACACTTATCCCTTTTTTAACATTCTTTTCTTCCCTTCTTCACACTATTTTACCTTTTCTCTCACGATGCATTCCTCTCTTTTGGCCATTAGCACCTTCTTTGCCCTGGTCCAGGGCCATGGCGTGATTCTTGCCGTCTCGGGCATCTCGGGCAATTCAGTTGGCTATGCCGGTACGTACTCGTATTCTGGTGCTGGATGTTCAGTTTGACAAAACTAACAATGTAGTTGACGAGTCCATTGCTCGGAACTGCACACTCATTAGCCCGTGCCAGCAAGACACGTCCATCATCCGCGATGCAGAGATCAGCGCCAACACGACAGGTGTCTGTGGACGGACAGAGCTGAATGGAGACATTGATGTGTCTAGCAGCGTGGAGACGGCCATCACTTCGGGTTCTGTGACCCAGGTCTCCACGGGCACGACCCTTACTGTAACTGTACACCAAGTGAACCAGGATGGTGAGTCCCAAGACCCAGCACTGTACGGCCTATATTGTCTACGTATGATCCACTAACCCATATGCAATAGGCGGTGGTCCTTTCACCTGCGACCTCTTTACATCGGACGGAGCGACGACGGCCAGCACGACATTGCAAGTGACGAACAACGTTCCGGGAACCAATGGTCTATCACTGGCCAAGTTTACCGACTACAACATGACTGTCATTATGCCGACAGACTACAACTGCACTCAAGGTATGTTTCCTCTTTTTCTCTTTTTCTCCTCTTCTCCCCTTCCCTCGTTTCCATCACTCCCTGGCTCTAATATTAAAAGGTTCATCTGGGAATGTTTGTACTGTCCGTTGTCGAAATAATGCCCAAGCTGGCCCCTTTGGAGGTATGTATTTTCACCCAGAAATCAAGATAAGAGTACCAAAAACTAATGTCTATAGGCTGCTTTGCCGTCCAAAAGGCATCCTAGACACGGCTTTCGTAAACCTTTTCATCTCGACTGCTGTTCATAAACAAACTGATCTTGGCGCTGGGCGCTTGCATTGCTCTTGTCCCCTATTTCTTGTATATATTTCTTCAAGCGTGTTGCATCTCAGTATATATCAGCGTTTGAATATTGCCACTTGACTAGAGAGACCATGTTTCCCTGTGCTCGTAGATTAGTCGCATGTATCAGACCACTGAAAAGAACAAGGAGAAAACTATGGAATACTCCTGATTCACATTCTCGAGTGTCTCGAGAGACTGCCAGGCGAAAAGAGAGGATGGGTCGGGCTGGCGAAGCAGTCACGTGACTACCACTCTGACGGAAGGTTCGCCGGCTGCGGCTGCCGTATGAATCATCGGCGGCGAGACGAATTCTTTCCTTTTTGACAAGTTTCACTTTTTCCTTTTCACAAAACACTCTTCCTATTGTAATATTCCTGTACATGATCCCTTTCCTTTCTTCTTTTCTTTGCTTTTGTGAGCCTTTTTTTCCTTTTCAGATTTTCGGATAGCTTAATCTTTTTTTCTTTATCGATTTTGCCTCCCCGCAGCAATAATTCTTCAATTAGCGAATCAGTGAATCACAAAAGAAAAACTAGAAGAAAATTGAAAAAAAAAACCAGAAAACCAGAAGAGAAGAAGAGAAACAAAAAACAGGAAGAAGCACGGAACACAGAACAGCACTCGACATCCTCGACATCCTCGATCCTCGAGCCCCAGTGGCACTTCTCGACCGAGCCGAGATCGACATTTCCAGCAATTCCACCTCTTCCTCCCACAATGAGTCGCGCAAAAGCAAGACCCCGGCTGCCTCCCCAAGGAGCCGGCAGCTTTGGCGGCTTCGGTGCCCCCCCGGTCTCTGCCAAGGGCACCGGATTCGGCGGCCTCACCTCGACACAGAACAAGAGCGGTCTTTCCTACCTGACAGAACGGCAAGATTTTGCCAGCATATCCGACGCCAATGTGGCCGTGCAGTTCAAGAATCTGCTGAAGCGCGACAGCAAGACCAAGGCGCGGGCACTCGAGGAGCTGCTGGCATTTGCACAAAAGACACAGAATACGGCGGTGGAAGACGGCGTTCTAGAGGCGTGGGTGCCCTTGTTCCCTCGGCTCTCCATGGACAGTGACCGCAAAGTGCGCGAGCTCGCCCACACGCTGCAGTTTGCGCTGCTGCAGGCGGGCAAGAAGCGCATGGAGCGCCACATTCCGCAGGTCGTTGGGCCGTGGCTGGCGGGGGTCTACGACCGTGACCGGGCCGTCGCGCGGGCTGCCAGCGAGAGCGTCGCCGCCTTGCTCAACACGGACGACAAGCGGCGCCTCTTTTGGAAAAAGTGCAAGCGGCCCATCCTCGCCTACGCCACCGCCGCCATGCAGGAGACGCCCGCGACGCTCAGCGACATGCGCACGACTGCCGCCGAAGACGCTGCTCTCATCTTTTACCGCGTGCTCTACGGCACGCTCTCCCTCGTTCTCGCCCTCTTGCAGACACTCGAGCCGGCCGACATGGATGAGCTGGCAGACTCCTTGACTCGCTTCTTTGCCGTCGACAATGTCGTCGCATCGGCCGCCTCTCCAGACGGAAGCGTGCGCCGAGCCGCCTACGACATCTTCCGCGCCGTCCTCCAAACGCGGCCAGACTTGTTGCTGCCGCAGATCGGCCGGCTCAGCGACCTCTTGACGCACGAGGCCCTCAAGATGAGCCAGGCCGGTTCTGTCGGCGCCCTTGTCCAGCTTCTGACATTTCTGTCCAAGGCGCAGGCAAAGGGACATGCTGGGACGACAGAGGCGACAGAGACAGCAGGGACGGCGGCCACACCAACATTCACAGTACAACTCTGGGGCAGGGGGGGCAAGAGCAACGCCCAGACACATCCTCTGACGCAGCTGCGGCCGCTGCTGGAAAAGGGCTCGCAAGGAGACACCTCACCCGCTTTTTGGCAGGGTCTGGACGACCTGCTCAGCGCTGTGTATGCCGTCTGCCCCGAGACGATCACGCCCAAGGAAGCCTCCAACATTCTCGTCTCCTTTCGCAACGGCCTCTCCAGCCGAGACGAGACGCGGACCAATGCCCTCAGCGGCTGGACAGCCTACCTCTCCCTGGCCAAGTATCTCTTGGCCTCCCTGCAAGAGGGCCGCGTGGATCTCGCCGAGTCGCACGTGCTGCCCCTCTTTGGCCACTATGTCAGCCCCGCAAAGAACGTCAAGTCGGCCTGGAACACGGGTGCGCAGCTGCCTATTATCACCAGCGCGGCTCTTTTGTGTGGCCGGCCAGTCCATGATGACGTCATCGCGTCGTCGCGGGCCGAGTGGGCGCGCCTGTCGGCGGCTCTGGCCGAGAGAATGAGCAACTCGCTGCCCGAGGTGTCCAAAGAGCACGCGCGCTCGCAGCAGGAGATTGCGTCGGAGGGAGACCGCTGGTTTGCCCTTGTCCATGACGTCCACCGCACGGTGGCCAGTGCTGCCTCGTCCTCGACTGGCCCGGCCAACCTGGTCGAGGATGTCTTGCGACAGCCGACACTGGAGCTCCTGCGCTCTGCTGTCGATCTGCTGCAGCGGCGCAACTACAAGCCATTTGGAGCTGCCCACGTGCTGAGCGCCGCATTTTCACATGCGCCCCACCTGTTCTCCCAGGGCGACGACGACGGCCGCCACGTCGCAGAGAGCCTCTTTCCCGTTGACAGCAGAGAGAACCTCTCCCTCTTGCTGGCTTCGGCCTCGGCCACCCAGCTTCTGTCGTGTCTCCGTTCCATGGCGAGCATGTCCGGCTATCTGGAGCTGTACGAGAGGACCTTTTCGGCCATCACCGTCCTCTTGCTCGAGGGATCCACCAACGACGCCGAGTCGACGGCAAAGAACATCACGCTGCTCCTCACGGACACGTCAGAGTATGCAGCGTCTACGAGCCGCGGAAATGCTGCCCTGCAGAGCTGCCTCCTGACGCTCTGCTTTGACATCGTCTGCGCAAGGCTGGCCAGCTGGGATCTGTTCCATGCTGCTTTTGCGTCAAACGCGTTTGCTCCGGCAACTGGCCAGGCGCTGACGAAGCAGGTCATCCAGGTGCTTGGCACAGCTGATGCTGATGCGGATCGTGCGCTGGCAGCCCTCGAGATCATCGCCCAGTCGAACCCCGAGTTCTTGCCTACGGGTGAGGCGCACCACGTGGACCTCGTCACGCGGCTGCTGGCTGTCACCGAGATCAATGATGGCGCGCTCTCGTCCAGGGTAGCCTCACTTCGCGAGAACCTCGGCAGCCATGCAGTCCAAGGGGAACTGCCGCTCGTCAAGATCATCCGAGAGAATCTGGAAACGGCCGCGCTCGAGTCGCTCGAGATTGACACGCTGGCTGAGCAGGCGGCTGCAATTCTGGTTGACGGAAAGAAGGAGCTGAAAAGAGAGAGTCTTTTGCCGAGCACCACTGTCTGGATGCAAGAGATGCTCACGTTTCTGCAGGGCCGAGACCTTAGCCCGTCTCTGTCTCTGACGAGCAGCCTTGGTGGTGCCTATCTGTTGATCCACGGCTTTCCAAAGCAGGCCAAGGAAGAGCCTATCCGGCGAGACCAACATGGTCATTCAGTGCCTGCCCGCATGTCTGCATACACGATGAAGCTGCTAGAGGCGGAGAGCGAGAGTGGAAGCGGCAGCGAGCGTATCTCATCTCTACCGCAGGCGCTGGCTGTCGATCTGCTCTACATGCTGTATCTCGTGGCCGAGGTGGGCGCGGACCAGATTGTCTTGGAGGATCCTGCCAGTATCTGGGGCGACCTTTCAGACTCATATGCCGTCTCTGTCGCTGAAGATGCCGTTGCAGCCATCCAGAGCCTGCTGGCAAAGACTGTCATCTCTCTGTCGTCATCTGCTGGCAACGGCGAGCAGATATGCCATGCCCTCTGCGAGACCATGCTCAGCCAGACCACAAACATCTCACCGCTGTCCCTCTATACGGCACGGGCACTCTGCCAGCTACTGCAGACGCGGGTAGACAGCCGCGGATTCACGTCTGCCGAGCAGGACTGGGTGGCGGGTCTCAATGTGTGGAAGACGGCCACTGCATCGAGTGCGCCTTCATCGGTTCTTGGCGCTGTTGCTGTGCTCACGGGTTACGGCGAGCTGCTCACGTCGTCCAAGGTGGTCTCCAACTTTTGTAACCGGCTGATTAGCGATGCGGCCGGTGCGAAGGTGGATGAGAAGCACGAGGATGCGGCGCTGGGGACGCTGGTGCTGCTGAATGCCTGCCTTGCCGTGTATGATGGGGCGGACCAGCTTCCCGTGGCGACGAACCGGATTGTGTTTGCGGTGCGGCAGATTACGAGCTGGTTCGGGGAGGGGGAAGAGGAGGATGATAATGACGAAAAGGACGAAAAAGACGGCGAGGGCAGGGAGACACACAACCTCAGTCCTCGACTGGCAGCCGAGAGCTGCCGAGTTCTGCAAAAACTGCTACCGGCAATCAAGGACATTTACGGACCGCATTGGGAGCGCTGCATCCACTTCTGTCTGGGACTCTGGACACGGAAAGACCAAGACGCACAGCTGGATCTGCGGCTGCCATATGTCCATGCATCTCTGAAGCTGATGACAGCTTTAGAGACGGTGGAGGAACCCAACGACGACCTCGAGGAAGCGCTGCAGTCATGTGCCGCCAAGAAGTGGCAGGGGATCCTTCGGTTGCTGCTACGAACGGCCGAGGAGGAGGGAGAAGAGCAGGGTAGCAGAGAGCAGAGAAGCGGTAGCCAAGCACAGGAGATTGTAGATGGGCTGCTGTGCCGTCTCGCGAGCAAGATGCCGTTCGAGTATATTGAGAAGCAGCAGAAAGAGCATGAGGAGAGGATCCGGCAGCTGTACAGGCTGATCGGCTCAAATCCCCCCCTGTCACCGTTAGCATCGTCACGCACGCTGCAGACGGCCGCCTTCCATATTCTTCATCAAGCCATCCCAGCCGTCCAAGAAGAGCTGTCGTTCCAGGTGATCTTGGAAAAGAAGCAGGCACGACTACCAGACGAGCTCTTATCGTTGCTGCAGGAGGCACCGATCCTCGAGTCGGTGTATATCGAAGATGAGGATCTGGCAGAGGAGGGCGAGGGTGCAAGAGACGGCCGAGGACAGAGTTTGACGTTTACGTTTTCGACGGCCGTGCGGTCGTATCTGCTGGCATGGATGCTCATCTTTGACGCCTTCAGCACGGCCTCGGCCAAGGTGCGGGGCGACTACGCCGAGCAGATGGGCCAGGGCGGCTACCTCAACGGCCTCTTGACGTTTACGTTTGACGTGCTCGGCCACTCGGCAGCGCACGCACTGCCGCTAGACAAGGCGGGCCTGGACGGGCCGGAGCGGATTGCCGACTACGATATTGCCGTGGCCGAGGCTGAGGCGGCGGCAGACGAGACGGAAAAGGGCGCAGAGCGCAGCTTGCAGTGGCTGCTGGTGCACCTGTACTATGGCAGTCTCAAGTACCTGCCTGGGTCCGTGCGAGGCTGGTTTGCGGCGTGTCGGTCGAAGCAGACGACGATGGCGGCCAGTGCGTGGACGGCGCGGTACTTTTCGGCGACGCTGACGAGCGACGTGCTGGACGAGGTGGTGGCGTGGGCGGCGAATCAGGAGGAGTCGGCGGGCGGCAGTGACGGGATCGACGAGAAGACGCTGCAGATCAAGGTCAACAAGACGGCGCGGGAGGTGGTGGCGAGCTACGAGGTGGACGACACGGAGGCGGCCATGGTGGTGCGACTGCCAGAGACGTATCCGCTAGACAATGTGGTGGTGGAGGGGGTGCGGCGGGTGGCGGCGAGCCCCAAGAAGTGGCAGAGCTGGATGATGATCGTGCAGGGCGTGATTACTTTTTCCAACGGGAATGTGGTGGACGGGCTGCAGGCATTCCGGCGCAATATTGTGGGTGCTCTCAAGGGGCAGACGGAGTGCGCCATCTGCTACTCGATCGTGTCCGAGGACAAGCGGATGCCGGACAAACGGTGTAGCACGTGCAAGAACCTGTTCCACCGGTTCTGTCTGTTCCGGTGGATGGAGAGCTCGCACAACAACACGTGCCCGTTGTGCCGAACGCGGATTACACTCAACTCGGATCGAGACCGGGAGAGGCGGCGGGGATGAGGATGAGGATGAGGATGGGCGGATCGGCATGAGACATCTGACCGGGTAGACGGGGTATAGACGAACCGAGCATTGGGATATGGATGGTATGGGAATGCAATGGGAAGGGAAAGGCAAAAAATAGATGAATACAATGAATATTTGATTATTTGATTATTTTGACTGTTCCGATTAGTCTGATATTTAAATTTTATCAGAGCTTCCCATTCGCTTTGAGTGCAAGATCTCCGTCGACGAGCACGCACCAGCCCTCTGATCCCCGACCGCCATCTCCGGCGACGACCGTCTCGATCGGTGTCTCCGTTTCCTGGCCAGCCTCGTTTGCCGGTGACCGGGCAAGGGCGAGGACGGCGTCATCAAAGGTGCCGGGCTGCAGCCAGACGGCAGGGATGCCGAGACGGCGAGCTTCGTGCAGTAGCTTGAGGGTAGCATGCGGCGGCGTGATGACGGACACGGCCGTCTCACGGGGACGAGGCAGGGCAGCGAGGTCGGGCAGGGCGGGATAGTCACGACCGGCAACGGTGATGCTAGGGTTGGTGGGGTTGACGGGGGTGGCGGGCAAACCGCGAGCCGTGTACCAGGCAAAGACTGGGTGTGAGCGCGATAGCTAAGCGAGGGGAGAGAAGAGAGAGATATACTTTTATGTCCAAACTTTGCCGTGTGTTGCTGGCACCCACGACGGCAAAGTAGGGGTGTGCAAAGAAAGCACGGGCACTGGCGTCGGTGGACATGGTGTGTGAGATGGAAGAGAAGACGAGCAGAAGAGGAAGAAAGAGGAGATAGGTAGAAGAGAGGGGAGAGAAGAGAGAAGAGAGAAGAGGGGAGACGAGAAGTTGATAATGAAATCACGTGATCAAATGCAATAACGTCATCGTTGTTTGCATTTGCAAAGCAGACGCCGAATGCAGTGCTCTGCTACGAGGTCTAGCTTGTGCCGTACCCATCTCTGCTGTAGGGCGATGTCTACAGCGAATGGATGAGCAGCTGTGGCAGAGATCTGCCAGATCAACTGCTTTGCGTCTGCGCCGTAACTAGTACGTACTTGCTCGTAGAGGTGCTACACAGTTATGGGCAGCCGTTGACAAACCGCTGTAGCCCCACTGAATTGCCTCGCGAACAGGGCTGTAGGCAGGAGCTGTAGCGGCTGCAGCGGCTTTTTTCGCCCCTGTTCTCGTTTCTCGTTTCTCGTTTCTTGTTTCTTTTCTTTTTCCGTCTTTTTGCCCTCTGCTGCTCCTTCCTCTTCCGCGCTGCACGTACGTAAGGACAATGCATCGGCCCCGCCTCGGCAAATTACGAGCAAGTGGCAGCTAAATTTCTCGACTCGGAAACCGAGTCCCGTGACATGTGGTCTGGACCCGCATTTATTTCCAGCCATGCCATGGGACGGGCGCTCCTTCCCAAGGTGAGAGACGGAGAAAAAAAAAAAAAGAGGAAAGAGCAGAGGAGGAATTAATGCACGATAATAAAATTAACGTTGGAACCTCTGCAGAGACGACAAAATCGTCTCAACTTGCATCCAAGCATCTCAACTCGCCAAATCCACCAAACACACCAAACATCCAAACCCGACCAAACACAAACACAACACACAACCCATCCGTCGCCACACACCCACCGCTTTATCCCCCTTTCACATTCATTACTTTCCTGTTTCTCCTTCTTTCTCCCCTCCTGCCAACGGTCAAACCCCCCGTCTGCCGTCGATTTTGAAACTGCACATCAGCCTTTTTTTCTTTCCTTTTTTCTTTCCTTTTCTTTTTTTCTTCCTCTCTTCTCTTTCTTCTCTCTCCCCCCCCTTCCCCCCTCTTGTTATCCTCCCCTCTTGTTTCGCACGATCATGTTTCGCCGCTCGATCTCTCTGCGCCCCATGTAATAGGCATTGAACTCTCTCTCTTGCGCTTCTTTTTTTTGGTGCTGTTTTTCCTTATCCGCTCTTTGTTGTCTTGCATTCCATTTGCTTTTTCTGCAGCTCATTCCCACGCGATCGAGCCCAAGTCGAACTAGCAGACTCAGCCCTCTTTCCCTTTCTCCCTGCCAGCAGCTCTTTCGTTCCTTTCTGTTCTGCCCTGCTCTTTTCGGTTCCTTTCGGTTCCTGGCCTGTTTCCACTCTTCCTCCTTCTCTTCTGCGCCAATTCATCAGCTGTTCAGTTCTATTGTCTGCTACCATTGCTGCTATTGCTGCCATTGCTGCCATTGCTGCGTGCACCTTTGCGCCATTGCCAGCCAGTCTGTCTTGCCAGCTCTGCTTGCTCTGCTTGCGACTCTGTCCATCTCCCCTGACCGCCAGCCATGGATGGCTTGTCGCGATCCGAGTACCCGGCCATGCTGGTAAGCTTTCCCGCCCCCTTCCCCTAGCTTCTCTCACCCCCTCCTTCCATGCCTTCCACCCGTCCGAGAGCCCCAAGACTCACCGCGTCGTCCCGAATCCAGGCCCACCTGCAGCCGGGGATGGCTTGCCATGTCCTCCAGGAACGCGTCAAGCGGATGGGCAAGATCAATGTCGAGATTGCCGACTGGCTCCAGGAGCGCCGCAAGGTCGAAGAGCAGTATGTCGCGGGGCTGAAGAAGCTCACAGCTTTCAAGGTCCCCAATGCAGCTTCTGAACTTGGGTAAGCCATCCAATTTTCTTCTCCTTTTGCTTTCTTCTTTTCTTTCCTCTCTTCTCCCTCCCTGCTGACTCGCTTCTCTTGTTTAGCATCTTCCAGCCCTCGTGGGAATCCATCCTGCGCTCTGTCGACACCATTGCAAACACCCACCACCTCTTTGGCCAACGTATCGAGAAGGACGTCGAGACCCCCCTGCGCAGCTTCCAGAACAAAAAGGAAATGTCCAACATGAACACCATTGCGGCCAACCTGCACGCCGTCGCCAAGGATCTCGAGGACGCCCAGGAAAAGTCGGACAAGCTCACCAAGAAGGGCGGCAAGGCCAATGCCCAGAAAGTCGATGCTGCCACTCTCCGCCTCGAGAACGCCTCCCAGCAGTGGGAGTCCCAGGCCCCCTTTGTCTTTGAGACCTTTCAGGCCCTCGACGAGCAGCGCGTCAACCACCTGCGCGACACCCTCACCCAGCTCGAGACCCACGAAGTCGACCAGGCCTCCCAGAACCAGGCCACGGCCGAGACCCTGCTCAACCTCATCCTCGAAATCAAGACGGAAGACGAGATTGCCGGCTTCGTCCAGCGCGTTACCGCCGGCCGCCCCCGAGTCGAGAGACGTGGCGGGCTCAGCACGCGCCAGTCTAGCATTGCCGGTGCTAGCCTGCGGCCGTCTTCGTCTGCTCAGCAGCACCAGCAGCACCAGCAGCAGCAGTCCCAGTCGTCTGATTTCGCACAAGCTTCCCAGCAGCAAGCTCTGCCGCCTCTCGCCCCTGCGCAACAGAGCAGTTTGGCCAACGACGAGGATACATCCGAACCCTCCTCGCTCCGCGCCGACCCGCCACCCGAGTCGAAGCTGCGCAGCCGTATCGGTACCATGCTAGGACGACGCCGCCAGAGCATCCACGGCGGCTTCGGGCCCCTCTCCCAGTCGAGAACCGGCACTTTTGGTGGCCGCATTAGCAACAGCAGCCACGGCCGCACCCTCTCGCCTCGCGCCTCCTCCACCAACCTGGCCGCCGACGCCAACCACCAGCGTCTCTCCTCCCTTGCCGAGTCACCCATCTCGCCCATGCCACCCAGCACGGCCGACACCCGAGTCAAGTCGTCACGCGAAAACACCTCCTCCCACGGGCCTAACGGAACCAGCAGCGGCACTAATGGCGTTACCGCAGGTGGCCCGGCTGCCTCTCTGGCGGCGCTCAATGGGCTGTCGGCAGACGATATCTTTGGCGTGCCTCCGCCCCCCGGACCGCCTCCCTCACACCAGGCCTCTGCCGCAGCCACTGGCAGTCAAGCGACCAAGACTCTTTCTGAGCCGAGAAAGGATGCAGACGGGTTTACCATTCCTGCTCTGCCCAACGATCCCATCTCCCAGGCGCAGCGCGAGGCCATGGCTACTCTTGGATCTGGCTCTGGCACGCCTGGGGACGAGGCTGAGCCGGCCTTCAAGGTTAGCATCCAGAACGAGCCAGTTGCCGAGGAGGATGCCGCAGCCAAGCAGGCGGCCTTGTCCAATGTGGCCAACACTCTGAACTTGTCTATGCCATCGCGCAAGGCCGGAACCATTCGAGGCCGTCGGGACGTGCGTAACACGATTTATGTGCCGACTTTGCCGACACCCGAGGCCCCGAGCCCCAAGCTGGCGCAGAGCCCCACATTTCCTTCACTCTCTTCGTCAGGGAGGGCGCCTCCCGGCGGCCCTGTAGCGGCTCTGTCTTCCGAAGCAAGCATCGCCGGCACGTCAGACACGCAGTCTATTCGCTCGGCCAACTCCCTCGGCGGCTTTGTACACCAGAAGCACCCCGACATGGCCGGTCCTGGCCTGAACGCATCCATCATCGAGACCGTGTCGGCCCACTTTGAGGACGGCGAGATCAAGGCAGCTAAGATTTCCGGCGAAATTGCCTTTTCCTACAATGCCATGGCCGACAGTCCAGCAAGAGGTAAGCTTTTGCGTGTGCTTATGTAATCAACTATAATGGACTGACAGAACTGTTTAGAAGTCGAGACAATTCGGGTCAACAACATTCAGTTGCTCGAGGCCATTGGTCCTAACCGCATCTTTGTGCAAAACACCTCGATTCCCGAAAACTTTACTCTCAACACGACACACCTGCAGCCAAACCGAGCCACGGCCGGATTCACGTTCCGTGCCTTTTCCGAGACCACGACGTCACTGGCCGCACACTGCCCGCTGGCCATCCGACCCGTGTGGAAGCCGACTGGCGACAAGTTGGGGCTGCTGTTGCAGTACCGGCTCAACCCGGCAGCTAAGTTGCCGCGCCCCGTCGTGCTCCGCAACCTGGTGCTCATTGCGACGTACGAGGGTGCGCGGGCGAGTGGCGCGCAGACGAAGCCAACGGGGACGCACGTCAAGGACAAGCACCTGGTGTACTGGCGGGTGGGTGACGTCACCCTGACAGATGCCTATGTCAAGATTGTGTGCCGCATTATTGGACAACAGGGTGCCGAGCCGCAGCCGGGCCACGTGGAGGCGCGGTGGGAGTATGCCGTGCCCTCTGCAGGAACCGAAGACGAGAGCGATGAAGCAGGTTTACGGTTGGCCGGAATGGGCATCAGCATCAGCCAGCTACACCCGGTCGACGAGGGGAAGGGCAAGGGCAAAGCGAGCGAGGACGAGGCCTATGCAGAGGCTGATCCGTTTGCCGATGCTAGCAGCACCGCGAGCCCCAAAGTAGATGGCGGAAACTGGACAGATGTATCGACGGTGCGGCAGATTGTCAGTGGACGGTACGAGGCCAAGTAAGAGGCGTGGACACTGGCCCCAAAAGAAGACGGGAAGAAAAAGAAGAAACAAAACTGGATTGGTCAGACCATCCTCAGTTTCTGTAGTACATTACCATTGCTCGCATTTTTTATGTTTTCATGTCGTTCACAGCTCTCTTTTTTTGTACCATGGTTCTTGTTTTATATCATTTGCTCTACAGTATTGCTCTCTTTTGTTTTGCTGTCATGCTTTTGCAGCCACCCTTTCCTATCTGATATTTTTTGTTCTACACCGTTTGTATTAGTGCCTCCTGGGAAGGTTTGTCTTTTCTGTTCATTCTTCATATCCATGCTGGATATCTGAGACGATTACTGTAGACGCCCGTCCATTATTGTCATTATTGTTTATTATAGTATCTTTTACTTGTTTCCTCTCTTTTTTTTTTTTGCATTTCTTCTGGCCTAGCAGACGTGCTATTCGAAGAAGAAAAGAAGGAGAAGGAAAAAAAAAAGCCTCAAGCCCCTATACATAATACATGCTGTCCCAACTCTTTTTATGTACCAATGATTTGTGCCCCCTTTTCTGCTTCCTTCCGAAGCGCATATCTCAAACATTTAGAATTACCAACGGTGCGTCAGTCTACAAAGCAGACAAGAGAAACAACGCAAGACGAAAGACGAGAGAAGCAAAAAAAACAGCAATAGACAAAACGCCGCTCATCACGAAACGATATGCTCTGAACCCCTCCCCCCCCCATTTCCTGCTGCACTCAGGCACCCGCTGCGCGGCCCTGCTCTTCGTAGAACTCGAGTGTGAGGGCGGCGAGGAAGCCGGGAATACAGCCCTTCTCGCGGACCCAGAAGCGGATGTGGTCGTCGATGCGTTGCGCAAAGGCACTGCGGGGTCCACCGCCCACCTTCATGGTGCCGCGCTCCCCGTCAAAGACGATGCTGTTCTCGTGCTCGTCCGTCGTGCTGGCACAAAAGACTGACTCGACGCGCATCTTGCCGTTCGGGATAAAGGTCACGTGCCACCCTAGAGTGCTCTCGACAGCCTCCTTGAACTCGGCCGACTTGGCGGCCCAGACCTCCTTGAGCCGGCGGGACGTCTTGTGGGCCGACGCCGCGTCGGCCTGTGCGGCCTCAATCTCGCGCTGGCCGGCCGCGAGCACCGACAGCGGCACGGTGGGAAACGATGCCGGCTGGCTCTGCATGTGCCGCAGCAGTTCGGCGTTTTCTGTGCGGAGGGCATCGAGCGTCGCGCGCTTGACGGCCTCGTGCTCGGCCGTCGGGTTGGCTCGGAGCGTGAGCACGCGCACGCCGGCCGTCGTCCGTGCCGCCTCGAGCTGCTCGCGCGCGACGGCCAGCTCGGTCTCGGCCGTGCGCTGTGCCGTCCGTGCCGTGGCCAGCTCGTCCTGCAGCTTGCGAGCGCGCCGGGCGAGCTGGCCGACCTGGCCGAGGCTGTGGCTGTCGTCGCTCGGAGAGAGCGGCGAGTCGGTCGGCAGGGGCCGCTTTGTGCCGGCAGCGACAGCCGAGACAGCCGAGACAGCCGTGGCATCAGGACTGCCGCCTTCGCTGCTCTTTTTCTGCTCCTCTGCCGCCAGCAGCTCGGCGTGCAGCTTGCTGGCCTCGGCGCGGTGCTCGTCGACGAGCGCTTCGAGCTGCTGGATGCGCTGGACTTTTAGCTCATCAAACTGCTCAGGCCGGAAGGTGACGTCCTCGGCGTCAAAGGCCTTGAGCTGGGCGCGCAGATACTCGACCTCCTTGACGGCGAGGACACGCTGGCGCTCGAGTCGGGCGCGCGCCTTGTCGGCCGCCAGGCCTGCCGGCAGCGGCGAAGCCTTTGTAGGCGTGCTATTTGACCCACCTCCCAGCAGGGCTGGTAGAGGCGCTGCTGCTGCTGCTGCTGCCGCGGCTGCCGCGGCTGCCGCGGCTGTCTTGGCACGCTCAAATTCGGCTGCCAGCTGCTCCTTCTCGGCGCGCAGGACCTGCATGTCCGCCTCGCGCTGCGCTGCCTCAGGCTCGAGGGCGCCAATCTTTTCCGTCAGCGTGGCCGTGCGGTAGCGCTCCTCCATGAGAGCCTTGGCCATGGCCTCGGGCGAGTCAAACTCGCGCTGGCCATCCTGGCCATCTTGGCCATCTCCCTGCTGTAGGTAGGCAGACCAGGCGCGACGCTCCGTCTCGAGGCGCTGGCGCTGCAGACGCTCTTCGGCGAGCTCCTGTTCGAGGGCGGTCTGGGCGTCGAGGCGGCGCAGCAGAGACCGCTTCTCCTCCTCGACGATCTCGACGGCCTTGTGTGACTGACGCAGGTGGCGCAGCTCGGTGAGCTGCTCGCGGTTGGTGGCCTCGAGCGCGCGGATATGGCTGACCTGGTCCTTGAGCTCGCGTCGGATGATCTCCATGGTGGCGGCGTCGCCCGTCTGTGCCTTGAGCCGGAGCACCTCGGCCTCGAGCTCGCCAATCTGCTCCTCGCGCGCGGCCAGCTGCTGCTGGGCCTGCTGCAAGGTCGTCTCGCGCGCGCCCCCCGCCTCCTCGAGAGCGGCGGTGGCCTGCTGGGCCGCCGCGAGCTGCGCCTCGAGGTCGGCCGTGCGCTTGGCGGCACGTCTCTGGGCTTCCTGGTGTGCGGCGCTGTCGTCCTCGCGCTGCTCGGCGAGCTGGCGGCTCTCGTCGAGGGCTTCCCGGAGGCGGCGCTCGAGCGACTGGTGGCGGACGTCGTCGTCGCCGCGCAGGGTGGCGAGCTCGGTCTGGAGGGCCTCGCGCTGGCGCTCGACGGCGGCGCGGTCGGCCTCGGCCGACTGGCGCAGCTTGAAGTCGTCCTCGGCCTGGCGGCGGGCCTCGCGCAGCTCCGAGTCGTGCTGCAGCCGGGCCATTTCCTTTTCCTGGTCAAACGTGTTGACCTGGTAGCGCAGGGTGCCGACCTCGGCCTTGAGCTCCTCGATGCGCCGACGCTGGGTCTCGTATTCTTGGGCGTCGGGGGGCGCCATGTTTTCTTTGCTGCTCTCGTGGGAGACGGCGCGGTAGGAGGAAGCGGAGGCGGAAGCAGAGGTAGTGGTAGTGGTAGTAGTAGCGGCAGGCGTGGCAGCCGCAGCGGCAGTTGGTGTGGTTGTCTCTGGTGGCCCGCCGACGCTGCTCTGGCGGGAGGAGGGCCGTATGGCTATGAGGGAGGAGGCGCGCGTGGGCGTGGTCGAGCGGCGACTGTTTTGGAGGGAGTTGGAGAGGCGGCTGTTGGCTCGGGCTGGTCGAGTGTTGGTGGCGCTGTTGGTTGGCTGGGTGGATGTGGATCGGGGAGGTCCCATCTAAAAGTGTGAGGGACAGAAAAGAAAAGAGAGAGGGCCGAAAAGAGAAAACTCACTCTGCTTTCACGTGAAAGACTTGTGCTGGTGATGCTGCCAGCCCGCGGTCTCCCGCCACGTTGGTCGCGTGGTGCACCGGGCCGCATGCTCGAGGTCGCGTTCGCAGAGGGGGGGGGGGCAAGAGACTGGTGGCGATCTCTTGCCGGACAAGACGCGTCGAAAGAGTGCCCGTTTCCCCTTCTTTGGCAAATTTTCTCTTCCGTTTCCTTTTTTTTCTATTTATTTTGATTTCTTTTTATCCTTCTAATAGAAGCAGTTGTTCTTGCCGTGTTGGGACAGGCATGAATAGACCCGTTTTTATTGATTGTCACGTGAACCTATGGACGTGAACAATACTAACGTGTTTCGTATTAGTGTGGCCTCTACTACCCTCTGGTAGCCGCACCTTCTTTTACGGACCGAAAGCTTCTGTCCCTCCTCTGCTGGCCAGAAAAGCTTTCCCCGGATTCATTGGACCTTCCTGTCCACACGACCATCCCATCCCTCGGCCACTGACTCCTATGGATCGTTACCCACGTTGATCCTGCTGCACCGTCGCGGCTCTCCGGCGCCTTAATTGTTCTGTCTGCTTTTTTTCTTCCGACGAGAGAGCATGGTCGTGTGAGCATTGCGACAAGGGACAAGAGAGTCAAGAAATTCCGAATATACACTATAAATCTATAGAAAATCCACAAAAAGGACTATACAAGCAAACATGCGCTCTCCTACCATGCGCCAGTTGGTATGTTTTCCCTCCCTCTCTCTCTCTCTCGTTCTCATCTAATTTTCCAGTGGCCTCGAGGCACCTCGACCTTCCTCCCTTCCGTCTATTCCGGCCACGTCTGCACAAGGCCAGCTGCCTCGGCTCTGCTCAGCCAGCGCCGGCTCGCCTCCTTCGAGTCCAAGACGACGCCCTCCTCTTCCTCGCCCTCGTCGGCCTCGTCAGACTGGGAAGAGAACCCCAACTTTGACATTGAAAAGTTCTCGGAGCTGCCGCACACAAACTTTGGCGTCAACCAGCACATGATTATCAACGACGAGTTCAAGGAAGCTCTGCGCCAGATCCTGTGGCAGTTCCGCGCGCCCATCCGCTATGCCTTTGCCTACGGGTCCGGCGTCTTCCCCCAGAGCGGCAGCAGTGCCAGCACCGCCGCCACCGAGGCCGAGATCCGCGCCATCCACCCCAATGCCCCGCTGAGCGTCCAGCGCGCCCAGGACGGCACGCCCAAGATGATCGACTTTATCTTTGGCGTCACCTTTACGCAGCACTGGCACAGCCTCAACCTCAGCCAGCACCGCGACCACTACAGCGGCCTCGGCGCACTCGGCTCCGGCGCCGTCTCCCACGTCCAGGACCGCTGGGGCGCCGGCGTCTACTACAACCCCTACATTGTCGTCAACGGCATCCTCGTCAAGTACGGCGTCGTCAACCTCGACACGCTCTGCCACGACCTCAGCGAGTGGCAGACGCTCTACCTCGCCGGCCGCCTCCACAAGCCCGTCAAGATTCTGCGGGACGATGCCCGCGTCCGCCTCAGCAACCAGATCAACCTGCTCTCGGCCCTGCGCACCGCCCTGCTGCTGCTGCCCGCCTCCTTTTGTGAGCGCGACCTCTACCGCACCATTGCCGCCATCTCCTACCTCGGCGACCCCCGCATGAGCCTGCCGACGGAGAACCCGCAAAAGGTCGCCAACATTGTCGACCACAACATGGACAACTTCCGCCGCCTCTACGCGCCCCTCGTCGACACGCTGCCCAACGTCACCTTTGTCGACGTGCCCACGCACGGCAGTCCGAGCGGCTTGGCCGGTGCAGACGGTGCCAACCACGTCCACTGGCTCGACGACCCCGACGCCAACCTGCGCCTCGTCCAGGACATGGACCCTGTCCGCCGCGGCAACATGGTCCGCCGGCTGCCCAAGGCCTTTCGCGAGCGCTTCTATTTTCAATACCAGAAAAAGTTTGCCATGCCACGGACCGAGTTTGAGGCGCTGATGGCGGCGTCGCGCGAAGACAGCGGACACCAGAAAGCCACCTCTGTGGCGTCTGGCAGTGTCTCCTTTAAGCGCCAGCAGGGCGGCGAGTTTGAGCGGCGCATTGTGCAGGACGACCCGGAAGAGCTGCAGCGAATCCTGCGGCAGGTCATCAAGCAGACAATCAACTGGCCCAGCACGGCCCAGAGTCTCAAGGGGCTCTTGACATCGGGATTTGGGCGGGCTATGCGCTACGTGCGAGAGAAGATGGACAAGTGGCGGCAGAGTCGGGCCAAGGAAGCCCCGTCCACGTCCACGTCCACATTGACGCCAGACGAGTCGACAAAGGAGACGGAGAAAAAACTGTAAACGAAAACTGCCTTCTTTTGTTCCTGTTGTCACGGCATCGTACGGCGCTGTATTATCGGAAGTTGTGGTCTGGGAAGAGACAACTCGGGGCCCGAACTCTCTTTCCGGCATGCAGCTTGACAGCCCTGCTTGTTTCCTTTGTTCCCTCATGTAATGGTATGCATATACATATAGACCGACGTAGGTCTCGGTGGTATACAGGGGTGGATGCATGTATGACTACGAGTAGCACCTACCTTGAGCACGACGCTTTTTTTTTTTCTTTTTGTTGTTCTGTTTTTTTTACTCTTTCTCTTTCTTGCACTCGATAGAAGACGTAGACAGGTTATTATACAATGGCCAAGCATAGACATGCAATAAAACGGTTAAGAGGTTATTGACTATGAAAGTGGTCTCATCTGATTGGCCAATCGATAGGCGGAGAAGGCTACCAACTCGATTTCCTTAGCCTTGTGCAACGCGTCTCCTTTTCTACAGCGATTTGCAGACGACGTATACCCCGTACTCGAACACCATAGCCAAGCTCTTCCCTCGCCCATGGCCGCCTCTTCTCGAAACTGGCGGGACTCCGTCTGGCTCGTCTGGTTTGCCATTCAGATACCCGTCATCCTCTGTATTCCTTTCCCTCTTGTCTTTTTTTGCCTCTCCTCTCTCCTCTCTCCTCTCTCCTCTCTCTTCTCTCGGCTAACACGATAGGCGTCGATGCTGTCGAAAAGTACCCCGACTGGCTGTGTGCCGACCCGGGCGCCCCCCTGCACGCCCTCCACCGCTTCCGCGACTGGTATATTGCCACGTACAACGACCCGCTCGTGCAGTGGTCGGCCGCGACGCACACGCGCCTCGACAGCGGCGGCGGCAGCTGGGTCCCGCTCTTCTTCTGGATCGAGCTCGTCTTTTCGCTGCCGACAGCGGCGTATGCCCTGTGGCGGCTGGCGCGCATCCGGTGCACGGGCGCCACCACCACGGGCCCCCTTGAGCTGCTGCTGGTCGTCTACGCGCTCGAGACGGCGCTGACGACGGCCGTCTGCATCCACAATGTTTCCTA
Source organism: Esteya vermicola (assembly GCA_002778215.1). Lineage (NCBI taxonomy): Eukaryota > Fungi > Ascomycota > Sordariomycetes > Ophiostomatales > Ophiostomataceae > Esteya > Esteya vermicola. The sequence goes on from PCDM01000001.1 coordinate 4,221,235, forward strand.
TTGGGACGCGGCCGTGTACTCGACGGCGCACAAGGCCGTCTTTCAGCTCCAGCTCATGGGGCCGTGGCTGCTGATGCGTATGTTCTTTGTCTCCCTCCGTCTTCCTCTGCTAACCCCCCCACAGCCTCTCTCCTCTTTGTCGACATGTATGCGCGTCTCCTGGCTCGCCTGCGGACAGACACTGCCGCAGACATCAAGAAGACGCAGTGACAAGTAGAATTAGATTGGATGACAGAATGCTGTAGAAAAACAATGAGGAGTAATATACAGAAACACAGCAGGGCCGGAGCGCCCTGCTCTTCCTTCCTTCTCTCTCTCTCTCTCTCTCTCCCCCGTTCCCCTTCTTCGTTCCCAAGTAAAACGCCAAAAAGAGCAGACCATCTATCCGTCGCCGTTCCAGTCCGTCTGTCCCGTCAGTCCCGTGCCTCTGGGCATCTAAAAACCTTTCCAAACAAGGGGTATGGGTATGTCAAAAGTCCTGCCGTTCTGCTGGGGCTGCTCGGCCTCTAGTCAATGGCTCGCTTGGTGGCAATGCCCCAGCCGTTTCCGACACCGCCGCCGTTGCTGTAGCCGAGAGGGGTGGCGCCGCCGAGAGTGCGCCCCCGGAGGCGGCGGGGCAGGACGGTGCCGAAAAAGTAGACGGCCGAGACGATGGCGCCGGCCAGGAAGGAGACGAGGCCGTAGAAGATGGTGCTGGCGGACACGTGGTTGCCCATGCCGGCCCACTCGACGCGGCCCTCGGTCTTGGGCAGGGCGGGAGTGGGAAACCAGCGGACGGAGAAGCGGAGGGGCAGGGGGTCGCCGATGACGATGCGCTGGAGGTCGTTGACGGTGTGGTGGCGGGTCGAGTCGGGCTCGTCGTGGCCGAGGGGGCTGGTGCTGTAGGCGATGCCAGAGTCGATGACGCCGCTGTCGTGGGGGTGGATGTGGTGTTTGGGGCGGCTGTGGAGGAGCACGTTGAGGTGGGTGGCGATGTGGAGGTGGCTGAGCTGCCAGGTGCCGGCGAGGGCGAAGACGAGAGGCACGTACTCGGGGACGTAGGGCTTCTCGCCAATGGTCTCGATGACGGGGGCGGGACGGGTGGCGAGGCGGCAGGTGAGGGGGGCGTCGGCGTGGATGTAGAACTCGAGGAGGTGGAAGAGGGGGTCGGTGATCATGGCGACGGTGCAGTTCTGCTCAGCCTCGATGCCGTAGTGGAACTCGAGGGGCTTCTTGGTCTCGTCGCAGCTGAGAAAGGGAACCCATTGCATCTCGGTGTCGGACAGCTGGATGTGTTCGCCCGTTTCCCTGAGGTCGAATGTCAGTGAGAGAGAGAGAGAGAGAGGGAGGGAAAGAAAGAGAGAAAGAAAGAGAGAAAGAAAGAGAGAGACTGACGAGCTTCGGTTCATGCATTCAATCTTGATAGGGTCGCCGTACATGTAAGACGGCAAATTGAGCTCCATGGCCGCCGTGTCACCAGGCAGAGCCAGCGCGGCCAGCAGCGCGGCCACACCGCCTGCCCAGGGCGCCAGCATGGTCTTTTGCAGAGGCGACGTCGGAGAGGAAGAGAGAGAGAAAGCAGACTGGTCGTCGGGATTTCCGCCTTTTTTTGCTTTTCTGTTTTTCAGTTTCTCCTCTCTTTTTTTTTTTCTCTCCAATCACTATTTTCTTTTTCAAGTCCGCGGATCTGTTCCGGACATGGTCATCAACGAGATCCGATAGCAGGGATATAAGACGACTCGTAAGAGCAGGGCTGTCGCAGAATGACACCTATCGCGGTCGATGGAGAAAATAAACCCTGGCTCTACACTATACTCCGTAGGCGCGTTTTCAGGTCCCTTGTCACTGGCGCCCCTGTCTTCCCCCCCCTATAGCACAATTGTTGACAGATACGATAGGCGTGGCTGGACTGTGGCGTTTGTGGAGTCTTCCCCTAGAAAAGCGGGGAATTATGTCGTTTTCCAATGTGCAGTATTGATAAAGTGCGTGCACTGCAGCACTGCAGCACTGCAGAAGAATGATACTATGTACGGAAGGAGCGTGCATCGTAGCTGCAGATCTGATCGGCTACCAGAATACAAAGTACATCCTTGGTCAAGGTAATTGTCTCTATATTGAGAAATAAACGAGATACAAATAAAGTACACGACAATAAATACAGACACGAGAAAACTCACCGCTGCGGAGACCCGAGTGAGATACGCACAAAGTAGATGCGACGTGCAGTCAGAGTAGACCATATCCGGCAGCTAGGTGGGCGTTAGCTCTTTCCTGCAGTAAAATATAAACTCGGAGGGCGTCACAAGCAAAAGGAAGCCACTACCGGTGCGTTTCCTTCCTGCCCAGAAACACTTTCCTCTAGCTGTCTCACTCTTGTCCATTTCTATCCCGCTTTTTCCTTTTTCCATTTTCCTTTTTCCTTTTTTCCTTTTCCTTCTCCTTTCTCTCTCTCATCTTCTCCCCACGCACAACAGCTTCATCATGGCTCCTACTCCTCGGCCTGACCAAAAAACGGTCCTCATCACAGGGTTCGTCTACTTTTCTTTCTCTCTTCCCCCCTCCTTTCCCCTCTTCTCCCTCTCCCCTCTTTCCCCTGTTCTTCTCCTCTTCTCTTCTTTCCGCCATTCTGACCATCTGCAATGTAGATGCACGCCTGGTGGCATTGGCCATGCCGTGGCCGAAGCGTTCCACGAGAAAGGTGAGCAGCAGTCCTTTTCTGGCTGCAGCTGTCTTCCTGCACGGATCTGCAGCTAATCTCGGCCGACTTCTCTTTTTGCATTCAGGCCTCTTTGTCATTGCCACGGCCCGCAGGCTGCAAGTCCTCGAAAGCCTAGCCGCCAAGGGCATGGCTACGCTCGAGCTCGATGTGACCAAGACGGCGTCCATTGAAAAGTGTCGGGACCAAGTTGCCCAGATCACCTCGGGTCGTCTGGACATTCTCGTCAACAATGCGTGCGTCTGCTCTCTCTTTATCTTGCTGCCTCTGGCACTCTTCTAACACTTTGACACCAGCGGCCGGACTCATGTCGTCGCCGCTACCGACCTCGACATGGACGAGGTCCGGGATACCTTTGAGACCAACGTCTTTGGCGTCATGTCCATGTGCAAGGCCTTTGTTCATCTGCTCATCGCCGCCCGCGGCCTCATTATCAACATTGCATCGCTTGCTGCCATCACCCCCTACGCCTTTGCCTCTTCCTACTGCGCCTCCAAGGGCGCCGTCGTCTCCTACTCGCGCGCCCTGCGGCTAGAGCTGCGGCCCTTTGACGTCCGCGTCACCGTCGCCATGGTCGGCACCGTCCGCTCCAACATTGCCAACAACACCCGCCCGCTGCCCGCCGACAGCCTCTACCTTCCCGTGGCCGACATCTACGAGTGGCGCCAGCGCTTCAGCCAGACCAACAGCACCATGGACACACCCGAATTCGCACAACGCCTCGCTACAGCCGCTCTGCGTCCGGAGGCGCCCATCATCCTTCGCAGCTGGATCGGCCGTCCCGACTGGTTCTGGGGTGGCGGAAAGACGAAGCTCGTGTGGTACGGCACGATCCTCGGAGAGTGGATACTGGACACCGTCTCCTGGAAAATGTTTGGCCTCTGGAAGCTCAAGAACTTTGTTGCGCAAAAGATGAAGCGGACCTAGACGCTGCGTCTCAGGGCGGCTCTTTTTCGTCTCATCTTTACTCTTTGTTTTTTTTTCATTTTGCTCGGTCCCCGATTCACGACATATCATTGATGCGGAAGAATAAAGGCTAGTTGTGTTAGTATGCTTTGTGGTTACGGTTCTCATGACTTATGGAAAGAATCGGAAACATGTTTTCTTTTCGAGGTAGCAATACAAATGTCACAGCTTTTTTAAGGTTCTATTTCCGACTCTTGATTGTCTGCTCCGCATGGTATGATCCTATCAACCTATTGGCTGCCCACTCTCGACTGATCACAAACTCGAGCTCGTTGCAGTTAGCCGACCTGCCGGTGTTGATAGATGGCATCCTGCATAATGCAAGAGGAATATTGGAACAGATACGCAGTAGTGGCAGCATGTGCACAACGCTAAACCGCCCTCCTACTTTGGGTTTGCGGCATATGCTCCGCGCTGTCCACCGCTCATTGGCTTTCCACAATTCTGTCACCGTCAGCTTACATTATGCAGTATTAGTTTAACCCCATGTCTGGGAAGAAAGATCAGGACCAATCCAGGAAAAAAGAATAGTGTCTCGCTTGCGCTACAGGAACTAAAGAGGAAATAAGAATCGTGGTAAAAAAGAAGAGCACAGTCTTTGGTTTCTGCTACTAAACAAAATATGAAAACAAGAACAAAAACACACGACTAGAGCTCGCCCGGCGTGTAGGTCTCCGAAGGCGGCGTGGCCGTGGGAATCTTCTTGTTAAAGGGTCCATAGAACTCGGTAAAGGCAGCAGAGAGATCCTCGTCGCGGAGGCGCATGTGCTCGCCTGGCACGCTGCGGAAGTGCAGGCGGCCCTCCTCGTCGAGGGCGCGCAGGCCGAGCCAGTCCTCGGTGTAGAGGGGTCGCTCGCGCAGGGGCAGCCGCTTCTTCTGGGCAGCCGCGGCCGCGGCACCCGTCTCTCCGCTCTGCTGTTCGTCCTCGTCGCCGGCTACAAAATCGTCGAACCAGGCCGACTCCTTGGGAATGACCGTCTTGTCGTCCTCAAAGAGGTACATGGCAAAGGCCGCCAGCTGTGTCAGGTGCTCCTTGTAGGTCGCGTTCTTGGTCGCCCGCTCATTGTTGATATCGGCCAAGAAGTTGGAGTGCTCCAGGTACTGCGAGTACGCATCGGGCGACGAGGCCGCATCCCGAAAATACTGCGCCGGCACGAGGCGGCTCTGCACCAGCGACGACCACGTGTTGCCCCGCAGCATGGCCATGGCGCCGCGGCAGACGAGATCGGCAAAGCCGCACTGCATAAAGTCGGCAATGCCGCTGTGCTGCGACCCAAACGTGACGAGCGACCGCACGGGCGGAAAGTTGCAGCGCTCAATGTAGGCGCGCAGAAACTGCCCGCCCTGGCTGAAGCCAAGCGCGTCAATGGCCGGCGCCGTCGACAGGATCGGGTCGGCCGCCAGCGCCGCACACACCTGCGCCACCTGGTCCGTCACGTTGCCCACAAACGTCGCCGAGCGGTCGCCGCTGGCCGTGTCGTCGAGCTTCACGTAGTAGACATATGTGCCGGGATTCACGGCCTCGGCAAGCTCGCCGACCTCGTGCAGTCCCTCGTTGGCAAAGTTGTCTCCGAGGCCTAGAGAAGAGGAGAGCCGTCAGCGCAGCAAGGGAAAAGGGGCAGGAAAACCGGTCGATGGACGCACCATGCCAGATGACAAGCGGAAGAGGTGTGTCGTCGTTATCGTCGTCATTGTCATTCTTGTCCTGGCGTGTCTTTGCAGAGGCCAGAGCGAGCGACCCAAAGGTCAAGAGAATCTGCAGCTGTCGCAGGAGCGCCATGGCGATGCTGTGGGCTGTCTGGGTGAGTTGTAGATGGTAGCTGGTAGCTGGCTATGGGAGATGCAATCGGCAGTTTGGTGCCGTCATTAGTGAGCAAGTATAGCGGACGTCTTTGTTCTTGTAGGGAGCCTGACGAGGCTGTACGGGATTACGTAGCGGACAGTAGCTGCTGGTCCGAGCTCCGCGTTTCGGATACGGAGTAAAGTATATCCGACCGTATCCAGTTCGGACAGCTCCACTGCTTGCTGTCTTTGGAGATCATGATCCGCCAAGCAAGAAGCCCGACAGGTTTCCGGTTGGGTGCTGGTCGTTTCGGATGCTGTTGTCTGAGAGACAGTTGTCCCGTACCTGCATGTAGAATCTAGATCATGGCCTCTCCAGCAGCTGACTGGAGAAAGGAGCTGTCGGCCACAGTCCGATACAGCAACGTCCAGAAAATGTACGAGCAATGACGAGCATTTCCAGTCTTGCCACTCTGTGTCTTGGACCTCTCCTCTTTTGGACGGTAGCTGATGAGTTTTTGCGGCTGGCAGAGGAGACGCGGTGCGTCACAAGAGCAGCCTGACAGCCAGTGCCTTTACGCTAGAGAACGAGGCCTATCTTTCTTCGTCTTCTCGGGTAGGTCTCTATCTACTCTCTGTCTAATCACTTCCCCCTCTCTTCTAAACTCACACTGTCTCCAAAAGAAAGACTATGACAAGGCTTGCAGTCTCTTGGCTCAGCCGCCAGAATCAGCCGGCAGTCAGAATGTCCATGGTGCCATAATGGAGGCCGACCCTGATGACGAGCCGCATCATGTGGACGAGGATGAGGACGAGGACGGGGGCGGGGGTGAGGGCGACACCTTGCAGATCGGATCCTACCAGGGGTGTCACTACATTGCCAGCGGCGTGACGGCTGACGTCTACCGCAGCACGAGCAGCAGCGGCGTCAGGGCACTCAAGGTGATCCGAGACAACCACGACATGCAGCCACACGACCACATCCGCGAAGCCAAGGTTCTTGCTCTGCTGCGTGGCCCCCAGTCGTCGTGCATTGAGCTGCTCGAGACATTTCACGATGGTGAGGGGCGCTTTGTGCTGGTGTTTCCCTACATGCCGCTGAGTCTGGATGTAATCCTCGAGAGAGCGGCTCGGCAGCAGATGAGGGATGATGGAGGTGATCATAGAGGCGATCATAACACAGACGGCCTCTCCATGCCACGCCTCAAGTCCCATTTTATGAGTCTATTTCGGGCACTCGCCTTTCTGCACAGCCGCGGCATCATCCATCGTGACGTGAAGCCGTCGGCGCTGCTGCTGGCTGGACCTGACGGCCCGGCCGTGCTGTCCGACTTTGGTACAGCCTGGCACCCAGATCTGGCCGGGCCTGTGGAGCCTGCCACGGCCAAGATTCTCGATATTGGCACGGGACCGTACCGGGCACCCGAGGCGCTCTTTGGCAACCAGGCCTACGGACCGTCTGTCGACATGTGGGCAGCCGGCTGTGTCTTGGCCGAGAGCGCGCGTGTTGTTGGCGGTGGTGCTGGCGGTGGTGCTGGCGGTGGCGATGGAGCCAGCTCTGATGAGTCTCAGAGTGGCACGCTCTTCAAGTCACGGCCTGCTCACGAAGACGGCAGCCAGCTTGGGCTCATCCTCAGCATCTTCCAGACGCTCGGCACACCGACAGCCGAGACGTGGCCTGAAGCGGCAACGTTCCGCACGCCGCCCTTTGACATGTACCGCGTCTTTCCGCCGAGGCCGTGGGAGGATATACTTGACAATGTGCATCCAGCCATCCGGACACTCGTGGGCCGTCTTGTGCGGTACGACAGCTCGCGTGCCACAGCTGAAGAGGTATGTCTTCCTGTTTCTAAACGTGAAGTGCCCGTTCACTTGTCCTTTTCAGTCTTCCCCCCTTGTCCGATCCATTATCCTGCCGAACCATCGATCTAACACGTCAACAGGCCATGGCTGATATGGAAAAGCTAGAGGTCTGATTCAAGGCCAGGCTATGTGGTCACTTGAAAAGGGACGGTTATGAATGATATGAATTATGTGATACAAGAATCTGTTTCTGCTGCACCTCTAGAGATGGAGAGCAAGTGATGACGTCAGTAGAGCAACTCATGGGCAAGACTGGCTTACTCGTTCATGAGACGGGGCAGTGAGCCATTCTGTGAGGTATAATATCTAGTAGTTGAAAATCTGTGACCAAAAAGTATAAAGGCATTCATGGACCTACCCATCTCCCAGCCATTTACTATATTTCTCAAATGCAAATTCTTAAAAAGCAAAACAATCCTCTGCTGGTGCCAATCACTATGCCAAACGGAACTTGGAAGTGCCCTGGTTGCGGGACCGTGATCTCCGGCAGTCAGCATACCAAGATTTGCGTCACTTGTAACGGGTATGGTTCTTTTCTCCTTTCTCTCTTTTTCTTTTTCTCGGATTCAAAAATACTAATATGAACTAATATACTTAAGAAAGACACAGGAAATCAAGCAAAACAAGGAGAAGAGGGATGCCAAGGAGAAGGAGGATTCCAAGGGAAAGGGTGGAAAGTGGATTGGGAAGTGATAATGGTCTGAGGCTAGGATCGTGTTGATGAGAATTTTTCATCTTGAATTCTTGTTCTTGTTGCCTTCTGTCATTTGAATTTTCTATCACATCAATCATTTATTTACGCTCATTCACATCTGGCAAGACGGCCACAAAAGACATCTCCTAGACTGGTTGGATACTCGACGCCACAGGTTACGATAGCAAAAATGACCCAAGACGTATTCTACAACTTTTATGTCCTTGCCTCTCTGGCCCAGCTCTTAGTCTGGGCCATCTCCTTTTCCTGCGCCGCAATGGCCGCCCACAGCTCCCGCACGCCGTCGACATTCTCGTGGTCCTCTGTGCCATAGCGGATCCAGTACTCCTCAGATAGCCCGGCATAGTGGCGAGCCTCGGCAACATCACCGAGTGCCAGAAAGGCGCGTGATACCACGGCATAGTACTCACACAGCTGTGGCACCAGATCCTCGCCATGGATGAGCAGAAGCATCTCGCTGACAAGCTTCTCGATGCCCTCATGGGTCAAGGGACGAGCCTCTCCCTCAGCCGCCTCTCCCTGTACGGGTTCCTCGCCAGAGTCTAACGCCTGGTAGATCTCGGCAAGTCGGGTGCGGCGTACATTGGACATGAAGACGACCTTTGTGCTGGCCGTGCAGAGGGTGCAGGTGCAGTTGAAGCCCCAGCGCTGGATGGCTGCGCGGCGTTCAGCCAGCGGGAGGCCAAAGGGGAGGTCTATCCGTGGCAAGGGAAAATGGTCAGCTGTGAATTTTGAAAATAATAGACTACCACTCACAGCTATGTGTAATCTCTTCGCCCATGTTGATTTCATGCAAGGCAATGACTTCCTGGGCCAGGGTAGTAGGCGAAAATCGCCAAAATGTGCTGTAAACGAACGGATGAGTGAGCACGAACATCAAAGAGAAGATGGAGAGAAGTAAGGAAGGGAAGGCCCCGACTTGTAGCTTACTTTGGCCGACAGTCGTGATTTACGCGCTGTCCTGTCAGTAGGGGAATGAAAAAAAAAACAAGAAAAAAAGAAAAGAAAAAAAATAGACTGAGAAAACTTACGGATCCCTCAATCTGAAGGGCAAAGTGCGACTCGCCCGAGAGGTCGATGCTAAAGATGTTGGTGCGAAAGATGTCCTCGAGCAGCTCCGCATGGCTTTTCTGGTGCTTGCTGCCGCTCCACGATGACACTGTCGGGTTCGTGCTGTGGGCCAGGCTCAGGATGGCCTCCTGCGCTCGCTCAGGCAGCTGCGAGAGGGCGCGGTCTTCGAGGCTGCGGCGGCGGCGTTCCGCTTCTTCTTTCTTGGGCGACGACGTATCGGTCTCGTCGCCCCCAAACGACGTCAGAAAGTCTGTCCGGGCCACGAGAACGGGGAAGCCGATGAGGGCTGTGTCCCACTTGGGCAAGCGTCGGCGTGCCACGAGACCCTTGCCGCGGCCAGGCAGGCTGCGAATCGTGTACGGCCGGGCCGTCTTTCGGAGAGCAGAGGGCGCTGTCGAGCTTGCCGGGTGGTCTCGCAGCAGCGGTGGGACGTTGGTATCGTCGAGAGCGCCGGTGCCGACGAGGGCGGCGGCTGCTTCGGGCGTGGAGATGAGACTGAAGCCGCGGCCACGAAAGGTGTAGGCCGTGTAGACGCAGTATGTGAGAGGGGGAGTGGCGGAGGATGAAGAGGGAGACCGGACGCAATAGGGTGGGTAGGACCAGGGGGCAAAGTCTCTGTTCTTGCGGGTGATGGGTAGCGGGCAGGTCTCGAAGCCGGTGGGCATGGGGTAGCCATACTTTGTCCAGGAGCAAGAGCCTGGCTGGGGAGTGAGAGGTCTCGGATGTTCTGTTGACGTATCAGCTGTTCCTGAAAGACAGAGAGAAGATAGGACTGCCAGCAGCCGCAGCAGCGATATTGGAGTAGGATAGGGGCAGGCCATGATGGTGGTTGTTTGATTTTGGAAGAACGAAGAGCACCAAAATTCTCCAATTGAACTACCAGACACTATGATACATGCATGAGGACAGCTTGTAGACAGTTTGTATCGGAAGATGTGGCAGTGGAGGTCACCGGTTAAAGTCGATTTCAAACACCCCCTTTTCCCCTTTCCTTCTCTTTTCGTAAATCGTAGTACATTTATTCTATTGAATATGAAGCAGAGTCGCTACCGCACCGCCTTTTCGTACAGTTGTCCTCCTCGCGCCTTTGCCCAGTTAATCCTGTCCTTGACCACCAGCCTTGCCATCGATCTCATGACCTTCTCTGACACTCCCTTCTTGTCCTTAGAAAACGTGCATCTGTGCCTTTGTGAAACCCAGACCGGAGAGAACACCGCCCTTGAACGCCTTCTCCATAGCCGGCGGTCCGCTCATAAACACCTTGCCGACGCCGGTGCCCTTCTCGGTGCCGGGTACGATACCGACCTCCTTGAGCAGGGCAGCAGTCACGTGACCAGTAGTGTAGGCCGATGCACCTGCAGGGCGGCTGATGACGTATTTAGTGGTGAGCCGGTTCGGGTACTTCTTCTGCAGCTCGGCGAGCTCATCGCGCAGGATGAGGTCCTCCTCGGTGTTGGCGCCCCAGATGAGGGTGATGCGGGTGCGGTCCTCGGGGTTGAGGAGGATGCCACGCAGCAGCTGGTAGCAGGGGGTGATGCCCTGGCCGCCGGCAATGAGGCCGATGTGGGCCTGCTCGTTGGGCTTGTAGGAGTAGCCGGGGATGCGGAAGAAGATGACGCTGTCACCGGGCTTGAGGTTGTGCAGGTGGGTAGACTGCTTGCCGTTGGGGTACTTTTTGACGAGAAAGTCGAGGTGGCCGGTTTGTTCTAGGACGCGGTCAGAAAGAAAACAGTAAAAGAGCAAAAGAGCAAAAGAGCAATAGAGAAATAGAAAAAGCGACAAGGAGAACCTACCTAGGTCGACGGGCGTATAGGGCCGCGGGAGAGGGATCCAGCCGTTGTTGGGAAAGGTAATAGCCAGCAGGGGAGAGGTCAGGGTCAGACCAGAGGGCGTGGCAGAGTCACCGCCGAGATCAAAGCGCAGACGCTTGACGTCGTGGTTGAGGGTCTCGGAGCTTGCCAGCTGCAGCTTGTGGAAGCCGAAGCTGGCGAAGATGGGCTTGCTCGCGTCAGTCTGGGCCTGCGCGGTGTGGTTGTTGCGGGCATAGAGCACGTAGTAGGCGCTGGCCGCGACGGCGACAGACGCCAGCAGGACGGTGACGTTCATGGAGGGCAACAGGACCGAGGCGGCGAGGGCTTGCTGCGGCGGCGGCTGGTGTTGTCTGGCGTGGTTCTTGTGGACAGACAAGGGGGCGCCAGAAAATGACAGGGCAGGTCTGTTGGCAGTAAAGAACAGCCGACGGAGATGAGAGGACTGTTGCTGGGCAAGAGGCCGGAGGGCAGTTCGGCTGGCAGAGAGGATGTGTATGGACATGGTGAAGGAGGAAAGAGGGGAAAAGTATTGGTGGCAGGTACTTATTATAATGGTGTAAGTCGGGCAAGGCAAGACTAGGGCAAGCCAGACGGAGGCAGAGGGGCTCAGTAGCTCAAAAAGAAGGCACGGCAGCAGAAAGGGCCAGATTTCAGATGCGTTCTGATTCGTGCACACGGCAGGAGTGTCTCTCTGGAGCGGCGGATGCGAGTTGGGGAAGTCCCTGGCTGGATCTGAGAGACTCTCTCCTCGAAAGAGAGCTTCGGGCAGCTCTGTTTTATGTGCAGGGACGGAGTTTGCTAGAGCTAAGCCCCGCTAGGGATCAGCCCACTAAGCTGCCCTACGGAGATACCTATAATCGAGCTAGAGCTCTCTCCGAAGCTTGTTACTCGTAGTTCGCTCTCGCTTTCCTTTTGATCTCTGCTGACAAGTATGCGTAGACCCGTCTCTCGGAGACTCTGAAAGAGAGGACTGAGCTCAACAGAGATACGTATTGCGTATGCAGTCGTCCAAGAGCAGCCAAGACTCAGCTGGCGGACTCCGATCTGCCTAAATCAGAAACTACAACGTCGGACCACCAAGCTTTTAGCGTCCGAGTCCTCACTGGAATCATTTTTAGATCGGCCACTAAAAGACCTTTATTACACATCTCGGTCCCGACATAATCCAGATGGCCGAGCTCCCTCACATTTCAGGCCGCTTACTAATAACAATTTCCCACTCGCTCGGCGCCGACTACACCCTTCCGAAACGAGTTTAGATCGACCGAGCCTCGTCTGCTGTATAACCTGGCCTCGTCACTTCACTTTCTTGTTTGTAATGGTTTGTATTCTTTTTACTGTTTGTTCTTTGTCCAGTGTTCTATTCATACTAGATGGACATGATCACCGACAAGTGCCATGTTTCCTTCCTCATTGTCCCTGCTGTTTCCCCCCGATAAATATTCGCATCGCCAAGGAGCTCTTCATCACTACATAATCAGAGGGGGTTTCAAACCTGTGCACCTTACATCACCAGCCATACTGCTCTTTATCCTCTTCAGCCCCCCGAAAAACTATAATGACAAGCCGTTCCCCCAGTCGATAAAACTTCCTAGACCTGAAAGGCGCGTCCGGAAGATCTGCCCGAGGGCACCCGTCGACCGGTGCCAGCGGCGAGAACGCTGCTTGCGGCGATACACATATTAGTTGTTGAGGCGGCTAATCAGTTTCATGACCTGCTCCTCATCCTGATCCTCGTCCTGGAGAGCAGTGCAAGACCGAAAGGCAGACACGGCCTTGTGTCACGCTGTTTCCAGACCTTCCTGGCAAATTGTATGCGCGTGCTGCATGATATCATCATAGCCCAACTGCTGCTCAAACCACTCGGACTGGACCATCGTCGACGACAGGAACCAGAAAAGACGGAAGTGGAAGCTATACCCGACGAGCCCCGTGTCGTGGTTGCGGTCCAGCTCGTACAGCTTGTAGAGGAAGCCGTTGCTGAAGAGCTCAAATCCCATCGTACGGAGGCGGAACCAAGTAAACATATGTATAAAAGCGCTGGGGGACAGCGGCAGCATCGGGATCTGGTGGTGTGGGTCGTTGAGGTCCACAGTTTGGCGCAGATACTCAAGTTCGCCGGGCCAGGCACCATGACGCATTGCTATGGGGTTAATGCTATCATTCATACTCGGCAGCCTGCTGGCGGACGCTAAACAGAATAAAGGGTGTTGCGCGACTGTCTAGCGTCGGGTAGCTGCGGTTGTGCAGGTCGTAAATAACATGTTTGATCAGATACTCGCCGACCTTGTTCGTCACCAGGAGGGCATGGTAGGACTTGGTGAGCTGCTTCAACGCCGGCAGCCGCTGCCGTCCGTCCGCGGCACGGAGGTACAGGGCAAGGACGCCCGCATGAGGGTCAGCCCACACTCCCCGGTTCTCGTGATGGTATTCGTAGTCAGCGATAATATTGGCAATCATGTTATTAATGCGAGAGATCCTCAGAAGAACATCGGAAGCATTCAGGATGATTTCCTCGATGGAAGACATCTCTCCAAAGGCAAGTTGCTGTTTTATTGTTTTGGTATGGCTGGTCTCGGTAAACTCGGTGAAGTATCAAGATGCTTTGAAAGCACTTCATGGTGTGAATTTGTTATTTGATGGGTGTGGTTGGTGGGGTGAGAAGGGAAGCAGAAAAGACAACTCGCCACTTCTTGTACATGTCGAGGAAGCACACATCTGGCGTGTTCTTCTGGGTCACTTTTCTGCTCACGTAGGTGCAGTCTTTCAGCCCACTAAAGTCATTGTCAGGTAAAAACAAAGGACAGGACAACAGTCTGATTACAGCATCAAAATACACTGACACACCGAGGCTTTCTACAATACTCTGTACATACAAGGAACCCCCCGTTAGTCTTGTCGGCGGAGTCCCATATGCAATGTTCAATCTCGACATACCCAGTTCCATACGGTTTAATCTGTGGTTTTAATATATTCAAAACATAACGTGCATTCATCATTCGCTTGATCTAGGTATCCAATTTGGAAATGCTCAAAACACAGGAAACCTCCAATGAAGGGTCACCCGCTACACATCCTCCCCACCCCTTGTTCAATGCAGTGGCATCTGGCACCCAAAACAACCATGGAATGCTCGACTTTCATCCCTTGCACCCTTATCCTGGACCAGCCGGCAGGCAATAGAAGACAGAGAGAGAGACGAAAGATCATAAACAGAGAGGCAAGGGAGGAAGCTATGGCTGATATAAATAATCAAAAAAAGACAAGAAATAGAAAGGCTTGCAACAGGCGCGGCATGAATAGAGGAGGTGAAGCAAAAAAGGCAAAAAATATCTGAAAAGGAAAGAAGGATGATATGGAAAACCCAGTCCTCCACCAAAAGAGAGTATGCTTAGTCATCCATCGAGTCGGCCTGGACGCGAGTGACAATCTCGACGACACGCGGAAAGACCTTTTCGTGGTCCTGGAGACCGCAGACCTTGCGGACGACATCGTCGGGCTTCTCGGCAGCCATGATCTTGGCCAGCTCAAAGGACTCGTCGTCGCCCTCAACGTTCTGGAAGCGGAAGGCCATCTCGGCAGCCTCGAGGAGGGAGTCGCAGGGGTGGCCGTTCTCGGCGAGCTCGGCGGCAGGGCCGATGAAGCGCTCCTTGCGAGAGAGCTTGCGGAGGGGTGCGCGGCCGACACGCTCGACAACATCCTCGAGATGGGGGTTGCTGATGCGGGAGACGATCTTGCGGACATAGGCCTGCTGGGCATCGGCGTCGATGCCGTGCTTGGTGGTGATGAGGTGGGCCGTCTCCTGGAGGGCGCGGTGGACGTGGTGGTGGATGTGGCGGTCCTGCAGGGAGTCGTGGACCGTGCGCTTCTTGCGGTTGTAGCCGTGGTAGGCGGCCGTGGCGTGGCCAGTGTTGACGGTGTAGAGCTTGCGCTCAATGTAGGGTGCGAGGTTGTCGACCCACTGGATGCCGTCAATGGCCGGCGGTGCGTGGGCGTCGACGGTAAAGGGCGTGCGGTCGACCACCCACTCGTAAAACTTTTCGAGCTTGACGTTGAGGCCGGCATCCGGGTCCTGTGCCGGCACGATGCGGTCAATGGCCGAGTTGGCGTAGCGGGCACGGGCGTCGTGGTCGCCGCTGCCGTCGAGGCCGCTGCTGCTGCTCGTGGCGGCCGCGCGGATGAAACCGGCGAGCGTGTCTGTGGCACCAATGGCATTCTCACAGGCGATGACGGCGAGCGGCTGCGGCATGGTGACGAGGTCACGGACGTCAATGCCCTTGGCAATGACGGGCGCGATGAAGCGCAGGATGTTGGGCCCGACAGAGCAGGTCACGAGGTCTGCCGTGGCAATCTCTTGTACGAGGTCAGCCTCGTGTGTCCGGGAGTTGATGGCCCGGTAGTTTGTGATGGTGCTCTCAGAGGTGCCGTCACCGCCGACCTCAATGACCTTGTAGGACTTGCTCGCATTGAGCTGGCCAATGATGCTGTCCGAGACGTCGGCAAAGACGACCTCGTAGCCAGAGTTGTGCAGGAAGCAGGCAACAAAGCCACGGCCAATATTGCCAGCACCAAAGTGCACGGCTTTTTTTGTAAATGTGGAAGCCATTGTGAGTGAAGGAGAAGGGAAGAGGGGAGTGATGAGATGAGAGAACGATAGGAGGCTGCTTGAGATAAGCAGATGAACGTGCAATCAAATGTGCGGGCGGCTGTGCATTCAATAAACAAAAAAAGTGAGAATGATCAACAGGGGAGACTGGTGTAAGTGAAAGCAAGGCAATGCTAGTCTATAAGGAATTGAATCTGATGAAGTGGGAATTGGCCCAAGCGAGAAAAGGGAGCGGGAGAGGCCAGTCTTATAGTACAGGAAACGAGAGGACATGGACCTTGACGGACGAGAGGCGAAAAGTGGGCACGAAGGCCGCCGTGCAAAGGTGGCCACGATAGCAGGAGGAGGAAGCCATCGTCATCGTGAAAAAGGCGCCGAAAGTGCAAGTAGCTTTTGCCAGGCAGAGGTCGTCTTGTGTTAGTGGGTCTCATTGCGCGACTGTGTGGAACCATTGTGAGACAGAGGGGGTACACTGTGCGAATAAGGTGGACAGTATCTGGAGCAGCGCGCCCGAGGACTCTGGAGACTTTCGTCTCTCAGGAGCAGAATTGTTTCTAGCACTAGCGGATTTGAAAGGCCTGCAAGCCGTCTCACTATCGTCTTTAGCGGCACGAGAAAGCGTAACTGAGGCGGTGCAGAAGGGGCTTTACCTCCCGTAACTTGTACGACTTCTGTACGAGGTACACTGTACTTTCTGGACGGGTCCCTCCTAAGAGAAAAACAAAAGACTCTTTGTCATTGGCTGTGGGGTCTCCACACCACCCCTCTGAACGAGGGGAGCCACGACGTTCATTGGCGGAGGATCCGCTTTATTGCGTCATGGGGAATTTGTAGCGGGGCGGCGAACCGAGTCAATGCAGCATTTTGTGAGTGGGCTGGCCGCCGACTGGACCGGGAGAAGTCACTTTCGGGTCTATTTGGGTCTATCTGGGTCTATCTGGGTCTCTTTGTTTTTGTTTGCCTGTTGGTACGAGAGAGGATTCGTACGAGTACACAATGTTGTTTTCATTTGTACATGGGGGTTTGACATGCGTCTTCATGCTGAAAGCTGAAAGGCTGAAATGCACGAGACAGGTAGAGCAAGAAATCTGAGATGGAGAGCACGAGGTTCTTTCAGTCTGCAACAATTGGCCAAACAGAAACGCTTCTGTGCCACAGATAATGTCCTTGTCCATGCCAGTGCCAGTGCCAGTGCCAGAGCCAAAGCCAATGGCGCCTGCAGCTGCAGCTGCTTCCACAAGCGATGGATGCCGGTGCAGGAGCGACGAATGGCGAGAGAACGAGAGCTAATCAGTACAAAGTTGCATTTTGGCATGCATGCGTTGGCGTGAGTGCCAAAGAGTATGGCGTGGAGAGGGTGAGAGAGAGATATTCTACAAATGCCATTGTCTACGCAGTACGTAGACGTATACTTGCCGATAGCTCTCTCTCTCTCTCTCGCTCTCGCTGTCTTATCCGACGAGGCCATGGATCTGCGGGATCAGTCCGCTGAAATGCACGCTCCAATTGTCGCAGTGGCCATTGGTGCAAAACAAAAAAGACTCTAGACTGTTGTTGCATCCCTCGGGCAGCAGCAGTGAGGTTCACGATACTTTTCAGGATTCGGTATGTGTTTCTCTCTCTCTCTCTCTCTAGTCCCCTCACCAAGCCCCTCTTTCGGGTCGAGACTGCACGTCGGTCCTACTCCCCTCCCTCTGCGGCCATGAATGCAGCCGAGGCGAGCAGACGAATCGAGATGTGCCTGTATCTCTCCCTGTACTCCTGTACTCCCGTACGCTTGTACCCGTCTACGCTTGGACGAGTACTTGTACTTACTCATCCATTGCGTCCCGGTTCCCTCCCTTTTTTTCTGGTCCTTTTCCGTCTTTGTTCTGACGTGTCCGCGGGATTCAACGTCCTTCTCCTTTTGAACATTCGATGACACCACGGGAAGGGAGAGTAGGAGATGCTATCTCTCAATCGGAGTCAATTTGAACAGGGGATCTACATGTGAGCCGTGAGACTCTAGACGCTCATTCTTCCTCCCTCCCTTGGAGGAGCGGCACAAAGTAGTCTTATTTCGGAACCAAACGTTCTTACACAGGCAGGAATATTCACGTGAACACGCTAAAAAACTTGATTCACATTGGTGGCGAGTCCTCATGCAGCCTAGTTCCTCCTTCAGAGTCCTGCAGACGAATGCGCCGTTGGGGAAGTGCTATGTACGTATATGTAAGGTATGGAGGGGTTGTGTGGAGGAGAGCACTTTTGGTGGGGTCCGACATCACCCGAAGTCGAGCAGCAGAGCATGCCATCTTCTCTGACAGCATTTATTGATTCTACGTCTGACGAGGAATCAAAGGAGCCAAGAGGCTGGGTGGACTGCATGAGGGGAGAGAGGCGAGAGGCGAGAGAGGAGAGAGAGAGGAAAGACAAGAAGGAAGCTGCGCTATCAGAAACTCCTGCAGCAAAAAAGGAGAGAATCGTCCGGCTTCTTGAATTGTGATGTGTCTGAGTTTCCGAGTTTCCAAATTCGGTAGTTGACAAGTCATCCCCTTTCCCCGGATTGCAGATTTGCCAACCATGTGTAAATACATCTCTTCCCCTCTCCTTCCACCCCTCATCCCTCCTCGTCCCTTTTCTCCATCTTTCTTTCTCTCTCTCTCTCTCTCTCCTCTCATTCCACACATCCCCTTCTCCGCCCCCCCTTCTCTGCCCTCCATCTTATTCTCTGCTACTTGGCTATGCTACCTTGTCGGGACAGAAAAGGAGATTATGACATCATGGCAGGACCCTGTCTGTCGATATGCCTGCTGCGAACATGCGTGAGTAGAAATGGCCTTGAGTGCCTACGTGATTCTGTTTCCTCACATCCGATCCATGCACTCCGCAATCCTTGAGGATTCAACCGGGCAGAAAGAAAGATTTCCATTGCGGGGATGGCTGGGGATTGTCAGATGTGCTTGATTGTACTCCCTCGTGTTTATGCCTGTGCATGTGCCTGTGCAGGTGCAGTGTGATGCCAGGCTCTCCTGACTTGCACGTGCTCGTGCTTTTACCGGCAGGTGATACTGTCAGCGCTCTCGGGGACGGCGGCAGGAGTCGACATTGCCTCCTCTGGGAATATTGCATTCTTGAGCCTATAATTGGAAGCTGGAGTCACACATGATCAGGATCGCTGTCCATCGGCTACATGCAGTGTCTCAGCTAACGGCTATTACAGGCAGAAGAAGGAAAAAAAGTGAAGACTGGTCGTGTCTGACTGTCAGCAAGACTGAAGCCGTTGCTTAATGCTGACGAGAACTTCTAGAACTATTGGCGGGATCTGTATATCCGGCGTTTGCCATCATCGTGAGATTACTAAGAGAACCGACTTCCGGAATTAGGACCGGCCCCACTCCGATTCAGAGTAACAATTTGTCAGCCAACAAACAGCCATGTGCATAACTGTAAAGACCTGCTCTTCAGTCCTTCTGTAAAATGTGCCGCTCTCTCCACTGGTCTGTTCTACTTGCTGACTCGTACTTTCATGCTTCCTGTTCCTCATATTTCGTTTCCCCTTCTTCCACTTTCCCTCTCTTGCAGATTCTTCGAGAGTCACACGTGCGGATACCTCGGACTTGCATCGTTTCGGCGTGTGCAACAAACAGAAACAAGAAAACTGTTTCCAGAGACTTTTGCAACAAAGCACAGAGGCTTCTGGAAATGGCTCAGGCGCTCCTGTTGAGTGCCCGAGCGTGCCTGTTCCGGCAGGGTCGTTATAGCAGTGATACACTATCCCAGCACAGGACTAGCGGCCAGCCCCATACACTTGGCGCCGGGGAGTTCAGCCTTTCCGATGGGAATCCTCGCTTGCTTGGATAGCAAATTAAAAATAAAATAAAAATAAAGAAATAAAAAAATACGATTATTTTTAACCTCTCTCTTTCGTAGCTCCTACTGCAGCCTCATCGTGACGCCTGCTCGGAAGCTTCTTCCCTTTTGCGCGTGCTTTCTCGTTCCCCTCCTCTGCCGTCTATCGGACATTTCTCGCATCTTTCTTCTTTATCTGGATCTAGATCCACTCTTCTCTCTTGGTGGGCTTTTCTGTGATACTCTGTGCTGCCCTCCTCTCTTCGGCCTCTCCGGATTTACCCAAATTCACTCTCACCGCCTCCGCCATGACCGGAACACACGCGGACGAGGAGGCCGCGACAAACGGCCTCACGAAGACGCCATCGCAGGCACACTCGCACCACTCCCGCCGTTCTCACCACTCGGCCAATCACCACAACCATCACACCCACGGCCACAAGGACCACAAGGACCACAAGGACCACAAGGATGAAAAGGCGGCTGCTGGTGCTAATGCTGCCGTGGTCGAGTACGGCTATCCCAACGGCCACCTCGGCCATCTGACGGCCGAAGAGGAAGAGGCCTTTCAGAACTTCAAGGCGTTCATTACCGACAAGGGCATCTACAAGCCGGGACCGCCGCCGTCGCACGACGACCCGACACTGCTGCGCTTCCTGCGGGCACGGCGATGGGTTGTCCAGGACGCCTTCCAGCAGTTCAAGGACACAGAGGCGTGGCGGGCCGAGAACCAGATCGACGTGCTCTACGACACGATCGACCTGGACGCCTATGAGCAGAGTCGACGACTGGTAAGACGGGAATATCAGAAACAGAGAGAGAGGGAGAGAGAGAGAGTGAGTGAAGGTATGTGTGCTGACTAATAAACAATGCAGTATCCTCAATGGACTGGTCGACGGGACAAGCGGTAGGTTTCTCTTCTTCCTATGGATGCCGGCGACGTCTCTGACTGTCTAGTGGCATTCCTGTTTACCTCTTTGAGATCCGCCACCTCGATTCCAAGACGATTGCCGCCTACGAAAAGTCGGCCAACAACACGTACAGCCGCGCGCATGCCGACGGCAAGACGCCGCCGCGGCTGCTGCGGCTGTTTGCGCTCTACGAGAACCTGACGCGGTTCGCACAGCCGCTGTGCACGGAGATGCCGGACCGCGACCACGCCCGGACGACGCCCATTACGCTGAGCACAAACATTGTGGATGTTACGGGCGTCAGCCTGCGCCAGTTCTGGAACCTCAAGAGCCACATGCAGGCCGCCAGCACGCTGGCCACGGCCAACTATCCCGAGACGCTCGATCGTGAGTTTCCCACTATCCATTTCCCCTCGTTCTCCAGCTGTTCCAACTGACACTCTGTCTAGGTATCTTTGTGTGTTTTCCCAGACTCCCAGACAGCCTTCTTTCCTTGCTAACCTCTAGATCATTGGTGCTCCCATGTTCTTCTCGACCGTCTGGGGCTGGATCAAGCGCTGGTTCGACCCCGTGACGGTGTCCAAGATCTTCATTCTCAGTCACAGCGAGGTCCTGCCGACGCTGCTGTCCTTTATCGAGCGCGACAACATCCCTCAGGCCTACGGCGGCAGCCTCGACTTCAAGTGGGGCGAGATGCCCAATCTCGATCCGGCCATCCGTGAGCGCATCACGTGGGAGAATGGGTTCACCGACTTTCCCAAGGGCCCCGTCTACTGGCGGACGCTGGATGACGGCAGCAACCGTGTCGAGTGCGTCGCCGTCGGCAGCGTCGACCAAGTCGAGCGCGGACAGCGCGTCTGCACGATGCCCAAGTACTACGAGGGCGTGTCTGCCACCGTGCCAGAGGATGCTCCTGCTGAGAGTGATGTGCCTGCCGTGTCTACAGAGGCTGCCTCGGCCTCTGCGACTGCAGCTGAAGCACCAAACGGACACGCCGAGACCAAGGAAGGCAAGGCAGAAACATCTGATGAGAGCGTCCCCGTTGCTGCCGTGGAGGCTCTCACCATCTCCGAGAAGACCGAGGCCGTGAAGGAAGAAGCGGCCGTCGTTACGGCAAAGGCATAGCGCATCCGTATTTCCCGCTCGCGGTTCCATTTGTCCTTTATTTTTCAATATCCCAAGAGTTGTATTGCGTTTGGATTCTCGGCAGGACGCCGCACATCATAATGTTTTCATAGGTGGAGGGGGACGGAGGACTTGGAAAAGGTCGCTATCTGGGTAAGATGTAAGCGCGAAAGAATTTCAGCCATCATGCAGTTGTCTCTATATTGTGTATGCTTCTTCCTGTAAATCTAGCTGGCGATGCTCTGTCGGCATCTGTTTCTATCGTCTTCGCCCACCGCCACTACCACCACTGCCGGCACCTCCGCCACCACTCCCAGCACTGCCGCCACCACTACCCCTAGACACGAACCCTCGCCGCCGCCGCCAGTCGCGCACGCCGCGCTCCATCTCAGACCAGGACACGCCGTCGCGCACGAGACACATGGTGACGCCGAGCGTCTCGACCTCGCGGTTGCGGCTCTCATCGTCAAAGAAGAGAATCTCGTCGTACGCCAGTCCTGTCCGGCGGTGCAGCGTCTCCATGTGCCGCAGCTTGCTGCCCGGATAGATCTCGAGCCCGGCATCAAAGGCATCGATCGCTTTGCGCACACCGCCGCCACCGCCACCCGTCTTTTTGCTCTTCTTGCGCGACAGCAGACCGCCACCGTCTGTGCCGCCGCTGCCGACATCGGGCGCCAGCACCTGCAGCATGCGCAGGAGATCACGTGCGAGATCTGGCGCCGAGGTGCGGCTGGCGACGCCGAGGTGCACACCGGTCGTGGGCAGCGCCTGCAAGATGTCGGGCACGTCGCCGTAAAAGGAGAACGTCTCGCCGATGCGGTCGACGGCGGCCGTCGTCATGGCGGGACCTGCCGCGGCAGAAGACGGCGCTCCGCTGCCTGCTTGCTGTGCTAGCTGTGCTTGTTGTGCCTGCTGGGTGTGTTGGGTTTGTTGGGTTTGTTGGGTCTGCGGCAGAGGCTGGACGGGCTTCAATGGAGGTGTCACGTGCGTGTCGACCCAAAAGGGCCAGAGGGTGTAGTCGAGATCAAAGACGAAGAGGCGCGGCAGTGGCTGGCCGTCGCCAAAGACGGAGGACGGCGGAAAAGCGCTGCTGGGGTGGTTCGCGGTGCTTGTCGTGGTAGCCGAGGAGATGGACGAGGCGGACGAGCGCCCTGCAGCGGGTGTGCCGCCGTTCACCGTTGGCTGGTATGGTTTCCCGTCGGCCATGGTTGCTGGCTGCCGTAGGGCTTGCAGGGATTAAGTGTATCGGCGGCCATCTGACGTGAAGATGGGGAAGAGGTTGTTGCTGAGCTAAGCTTTTGAGGAGAGGCTTTGTGTCCACTGTATAGGCACCGTGCACGCACTGTTTTGACCTCTTCACGTGATCTATCTTCACGCGAAGAGACCTTGAGCAGCGGATTTATCTTTTGTTTTTGGCCGTGTCTGCAGATCCGAGAAGATGCACATCTACTATGAAGGCAGGTCCTGCGTCCGAGTATTGATTCCGATGACAGGCGGTACTTGTTTCGGAGGGTTAAAGTGTGCCCGAAGCAGTGGGAGACAGCTCAATCAGAAGGCCAAGCCCTGTATTTTCAGCACTGTCGGGCCGAATGACCACTAAAGGATGCACGTCTTCAGGCCATTTAGGCAGATTAACCCCGCGAGACATCAGTAAAACCAAATGCATGCTGGAGCGACGCTCGGCAGCCATGTGCCGCTACTGGTCAACTGCCGCCTCCCCTCCACTTTTTTCTAGCAATGCGTTATAACTTCCGGACTTCCCCCTCTCGTCCCCCGCCAAACAGCTTCCCCGCCTCAAGATAAAACCGTTGCGACTTCTGCGTATGAGCATGAAGACTGAAGGCTGGAGCTCGCGCTGGAGAGCCAGGAAAGCTGCAGACTTTTTTCACTCTGTTGTCTCTCTCTCTCTCTTCTCGGTTCCACCCGGACCTGCTCTATTTGGCCTGTTTGGCCTGCTGCTGGACCTGCTGATTTCAGCTGGCCCCAGTGGCCAATGTACATAGTAATAAATCTCAGCTAAGGTGTTGTCAAATCAGCTGCCCCCCATAACTACGCAGGGCTTCTCCGCATGCATCGGGAGCCGCTGGTTGGCCTGCGGATTTACGGGCATGCGTGTAAATCCTTGCTTATGCTCGACAGTTCCGAGATAAAGCTTGCTGCTCCCATCTGACGTAGAAGCTCTATTTGATCTGTCCGTTGCCTCTCCTTCACCCCCCGGCTGCACTCTACACTCTCCCCCTACCAAGATATCCACCCCTCTGATTTTCTGATTTTCTCTCGCTTGATTTTCTCTCCTCTCCCCTGACCAGAACACATCTCTTCATCATGACGGCCGATGCTTTCCGCAAGATCAACCTCACCCACATCGCCCACGCCTACTATAAGCACAAGGACGCCGCCAAAGCCGTCCAGTTCCTCCAAGACTTTGGCTTCACCACGGAGAAGGAGGTAGGCAACCGCACCTACCTCCGCGGCTACGGCTCCGAACCCTTTGTTGTCTGTGTCGAGGCCGCCGACGAGGATGCCTGGGGCGGCGCCGCTTTCGAGGTCGAGGCTGCCGAGGATCTCGACTATGCTGCTGCCACACTGCCCGCCGAGTGCAAGGCCACGCCCGTCTATGAACTGACGGATGCGCCCGGCGGCGGCCGTGCCGTCACCTTTTACGACCCCGTCGACGGCTTTCCCTTTCACCTCGTGCACGGCCAGCAGCGCGTCGAGACTCGCGATCCCATGTTTCCCGTCTTGAAAGTGAACTATGTGCGTCTTCCTTCTCTTTCTTCTTCTCCTCCTTCCCTGTTGCCCCTTTTTTAACGCGTACAGCCCACCGAAAAGAACCGCTCGGTCAACCGGTTCCAGCGGTTCGAGAAACGCCCGGCACCTGTGCACAAGCTCGGCCACTTTGGCATGTGCGTGACCAACTTTGCTCGCTGCTTCGAATTCTACTCGACACGCTTCAACTTTTTCCCCAGCGAGCTGGTCCACAACAGCGCCGGCGTCAACCACACCGTCTTCTTCCGACTCGACCGCGGCGACCAGCAGGTCGACCACCACATATTTTTCCTGTTTGAGGGTGGGTTGTGAGATAGGGGGAGAGAGTTGAGCAAAAACGGGACCAGATGGAGAGACGGAGAGGCTGACAGTTGATGCACAGGTCCGAAATGTCACGTCCACCACACGTCGTACGAGACGCACGACTTTGACACGCAGGTGCTCGGCCACGATTGGCTGCGCGACAAGGGCTACAACAACTGCTGGGGCGTAGGACGCCATGTGATGGGCAGTCAGATCTTTGATTATTGGTGCGTTGATCAAGATTCTCTCGCCGAGCACCGAGAACTCACACTGACTTGCAGGTTCGACCCGGCCAACTTTATCCTCGAGCACTATGTGGACGGCGACCTGCTCAACCAGGACGAGCCGACGCACCACACCCTAGAGAACGATGCGCACTTGCATGTCTGGGGTAAGTAATGAATGATCCTTCTGGACAGCGCCATGCTGCTGTATTATTCATGCTGACCTTTTAGGACCCGAGGTCCCTCCGACGTTCTTGACATGAGCAGTAACTTGTATGCCCCCAGGCACACCGAAATGGATGGAGCTTATGTATGGAATCATGACACGCTATGAACGATAAGAGAAAAAAAATGACTCAAAAAGAACAAAAAAAGAATGCAAACAGCCTGAATATCCACACTACTCCGTACAAGTATGCGTCATGTGCTCGCAACACCCTCGTGAGACCACTATTCGTCATAAATATTATGTAAATGGAAAATCTGGTGGATAGCATATGGATAGCTTGCCGAGTAGCTGCAGATGATTCCGTTATCAGATTGATCTTATCTGATTCTCAGCCAATCGTAGAATGCAGACTCCGAAACCAATGCAACGATCATCACGTTACGAGTCTCTGCCAAAACCTTGACGCTTGCTCACATTCAGCATTCCTGTAGATCACTTCATGCTTACTGCGTATTGTCATACTGGGCTCTAGCATGTGAGCGCGGGTGCTGGGGGCGAATGCAGTCTCCTGGAGGACGTCAAAGACCGCAACCTAACGGGAAATGAGAAAAAAAAAGAATGAAAAAAAGAATAGGCCGCGGAAGAAAAAGGAGACGGCCATTCGGTGTTTGCGGGGATTCTCTCGGGGAATCACTACGGAGTACTACTCGGTGATTAGGTAATAATATCCGTCTCTGATGGTAGGCGCTTATCCACTAAGGCTGTCTGTTCGCTTACTAATTATAGCTTTCCCCCCACGCCAGTTTCACTTCCAGTCTGAGCAGCGCGTGAGAGATGCATACGGATCCGAAACCCTTGCAAAATGGGCAGATTCGCTAGCTGTCATGGAGGGGGGAAGAGGGCGCACGAGACTAAGCTCGAATGACAATCTGATGAGAGGTGTGTTGTTCTGCCAGTGAACGATGAATAGCCTAAGCTGGCAGGAAGGACAATGTGAGGACTAGTGGCACGAAACACCGAGTCTGATGTGCGAAAGCTCGGATTTAGCGCCCCCCCCCCCCCCCCCGCTGTAAAGCGGCAGCCTAGCCTAGCTTGTAGCGGGTCGACACAAGCGTCTTCTATCGGGATTGGCGGCATGGATCTGACCCTCCACGTCAGTCCGAGTCGTTACGCACGACCCGTATGTACGAGAAGGAGGGTAGGGAAATAACGAGGAGCTTTCTTAAAGTTCTTAAAAAGGTCTCCTCACTCCCTCCTCTGTAGCACAGCAGATACTTTTCACCCACTCTCACGTCTCCTCTCATATCTAATCCAACTCTCACCCAGCTCTCATCCAAATCATCATCACTTTTTCATTCATCATTATGGCTCTACAACAATGCCTCCCCTCTGACAGCTCCCTGTCTTTTGTCGACAGCCACACACTAGACAGCCATGCTTCTTCTCTCTACGACCTCCCACCACCACTTCCACCACACACCCTCATGAGCTTCTTCAGTGGCCGGCGGCGTCTGGCCTGGCGTACAGGCCTGCCTCCCTCGGCCACGAGCGGTGCTGCTGCTCTGCCGCTGATCAAGGAGTATACTCACGATGACGGCAGCGACGCCATGACGCTTTCCAACATAAATGATCACGTGGCCGTTTCGGACGAGCGTCTTCTTTACGACATGCGCGACTTTATGCAGTCGACCACCTGGGCCAACCACGATATGCTGCTGATGCGGGCCTCTGCCCTGGCAGAACAGGAAAACCCCATGTCCTCATCTGTTCACGTTGCTCCTCACTCACCCTCGGGCTACCAACCGAGGCAGAAACAGCCACGCGGCATTTTCGTCAAGAGCATCACCCCCTCCGATATTCCCAAAGAACTCGTCCACATCCACGCCGACGGCTCTTCCCACATGCTCCTCTCGGTGGCAGACGCCACGACAGCCATTGAGCGAGGCTGGGCCGAGAACGATGCCATGACGACGGCGATGCTGGCTATAGCAAAGACGCCAACCCTGCTCTCTCCTGGAGCGCCGCTGTCCCCGGCGTCCACCCTGCCCTCCCTATCCTCCATGTCCCAACCGCTCGGCTATGTCGCTGTGCATGCCCCGCGCAATGCGACCGAGCTGGTCGAGTGGAAGCGACTGGTGCTGGCAAGCGTGCGGTACGGAACATATCCGTGGGCGGTAGCTGCAGGATTGGAAATTCGGCGGCCTGAACGGTTATAAACATTTTGTGAAAACATTTTGTTGATGTTTTCTTCTTTCCTTCTCTTTTAATATCTAGCGGGTTTGGCATGGGATAGGCGTTGTGCTTTCATTGGTTCTAGCGAATCAGAACAGGCATTATAATTTCACTCATTCTCTTTGGTCCAATCCTTTTCTTACATGGATTTTATTTCTCTGCTCAGAATATAAAAGTTTCGTACGTCTCTACTCGTATTTTCTTTTTAGGATACTACAGCACGCCTAAATTTGCCAAGGTGTATCCAGCCATGATACGTTTTTTTTATAAAACAGTTGCCAGGACTGTCGATACGTGACTAGGCTATGGTTCTACAGACCATCTGAGCTTGGACGCGGTTATTTAAAACGGGAGAAATCTACCGAGCTCTGTCCACGAAAAGCCGCAGTCCCACGAGGATCACACAGACTCTACGAGACACAGCTAGCCTCTGCTGGCCATTGGTCCATGGTCGAAGAAGACAGGTTCTGCATGGCGCTTGAATGAGATTTTGGTATCATGCATGTCGGATACGCGAACAGATACCCAAGATGCCAGAGTGAGAGTATTTGGGAAAAGAGCTGTCTGAGACTTGTCTTCGCTGCATAGGCGGCTGGGAGAGCAGCGGCTCAGAGGTTGGCTCTATTCCTCTTCGGTCGAACACTTCCTTCTTCTGTTTCTCCAATGTATTCCGCGGCGATTATCGTGACGTGGGATGTAGGAGTGCCGGCATCCAGAGACAAAAACAAGCATCATAACCCTCGGCGTTGGCAGGATTGACAGGATGTGCGACTAGTCTTGATTGAGGCGCATGCTTGCACGTCCGAACATTAATGAGTGCATGCCTGAACTATTTATCGAGTGAGATTGGGGAATCAATATGGATGTGAACAACGGTCGGAGACACAGATCAGATGGCTTTACTCTCACTGAACAGTGTTCGTCTGCAAGGAAGAATGAAAACGTAAAAAAGACGAAGAATACATTTCCAACTTTTAAGTGGCTGTCAAGCAGCACTCGAATTCCTTTAGCCTCTAGTCTCAAACAGAAAAACCACAAACTGATAAACTTCAACGTATCATAACTTTTATCACACTCTTACGTTGGATGCAAGAGGATACGATGTTGATCTTTTACTTTGATAAAACTTGTTCCAAAGGAAGAGTGCTGAAAGGTGGTAATGTAAAAGTGCCAAGATATGCATATGTAGTTCGTGAATTTACAACTACCCGCTGTGTTTCTTTATTCCTATTTAATCTTCTCAACGTCCGTAAGGCAGGAAGATACAATGTTTAGAACAGAGCTAGCTAGGTGAATATATACATACGTACTGCTATAGAAAGCAAAAGAATATGTATGGGCTTCTTTATAAATGGCAGAGAACCACTTGCCTCTTGTCTGGTGAGTCTACATTATATTCCCGCAATCTGATCAACATGTGGAACGTCCCCGTATTTGTGGCCATTGCGTATTACACCGTGGCCGTGGCACAGACAGTCGGGAACTGGTACCCAGAGGTCCATCCCCGTCTGACAACTTGGAAATGCACCAAAGCGGGAGGCTGCACGCCTCAGGACACGAGCCTAACCATAGATGTAAAGTCGCGATGGATGCATGTTCGTGGCACAACCACCTTGTGTACCAACAAGACTCGAGAGATCACTCCCACCTACTGCAGCGATGCAGAAGATTGCCACAACAACTGTGTTTATGAGGGTTCAAATTATACGCACAACGGCATCGTGACTTCAAACAACGGAACCTATTACAACTCCCTCACGATGCGTCCCTATGACGGCACCTTTAGGAGCACACCTCGCATATACTTGTTGGACGCAACAGGACAAAACTATGAGAACGTCATCCTTGGGCCTGGCATGGAATTCACTTACGATATGGACGTGTCCATGGTGCCTTGCGCCTTTCAGACGAATATCTTTCTCGTGGGGATGGATCTGAGCGGCTCGAGGAGCCAGTATAATGAAGCTGGTGCTCCCTTTGGAACGGCGTATTGCGATTCCCAGTGTGCTAGACGAGACTTTTATAATGCCGTAGTAAGTTTGATTTCTCTGCCCTAGTAGACTTTATCTATTTGTGCAACTAATGTGTACAGCCAAACACGAATTATAGTGGCTCCTGCTGTTCAGAGATGGACTTTTTTGAAGGAAACCGATATCACCATACCGCATCGGCCCATCCTTGTCAGAATTATCTTGGGCCGTTTCCATGCACGGGGCAGTCCTGCAAGCACACGACACTAGGAGGTATCTGCTCGCAGCGAGATTGTGATATCGTTGTAGGTTACGGTACCGCATACCCAGATACCTATGGGCGAGCCAAAATTATAGACACCAGACGGCCATTCACTCTGGTGACACAGTTTCTCACGCCCAGTCAAATCCAGGCCGAAGTCTACCGCAAAGCAAAGCGTTCTCAAAAAGCAGGCGCTGCTACCGATGCGCTCTTTTTGATGCGGCAAATCTACATACAAGACGGCAAGCTGATAACAAGAACAGGGGGCCAGACTGGTGCATACATGCAGATTGCTGATGCCTCGTGCCCTAACACTGGATTTATACAAGGCGGGGGGTTTGCTGCCACCAGTACAATGCTCCAGAACGGCATGACCCTGTCCTTTAGCATCATTGGGGCCGATGATAGCATACTCACAACCCCGTATCCCACATGCTCGGCCCAAGAGGCTGGCCTTTCCACGGAGCAGATCGTGTCTGATCAGAGAAACTGCAATGCAGTGTATTCAAACATTCGATGGGGAGAGCTGGACTCTACTTACCACAAAGATGGCTCGGCCTGGTAAATGAAACAGTCTATTCATTTTCTAATAATTTCAGAGTGGAAGTATATGGTGATGTTTCTTTGTAGTATTTATATGTGTTTATGTTGTCATTTTTAAAAAAAAAAAAAAAAACAAGAAAAAAATACGCCAGACAAATGCAGAATTATACCCACTACCGACTCAGAAATGGCCTTGGCGAGACTGGCATTGTGGATCGATAGCCATATCACTCCGAGTCCTTTTACAAATATTTCTGTCTATGCATGGGTTCGCCGAGGGGAGAGAGTCTCGAGCTGCACCTCCCGCATAGCCTTGTCGACGTTGCTCTGCACGTTCTTCTGCACGGCCTCGCCCTCAAACATGAAACTGAGCTCTTCCATCGTCCGGTTGGCCGTCTCGGGAAAGATGGCCCAGACAACGAGCACCTCGATGAGAATCCAGACACAGTAGATGATGTAGTACTTCCAGAAAATGGCGTCAAGAGCAATGGGGTTGACATATGTGTTGAAGAAGACGGCACAGCGCAGGGCAAGCTGTTCGACGGCGATGCCTTGGGCTCGTTGGTGAAAGGGAAAGACTTCGACCATGTATGTGTAGGCGAGTGCATTCCAGCCGATGTTGTAGAAGCTGGCGAGTCAGTGGCGATAAAATGAATCAGAGGACGGGATGCTTACGGGGAGTAGACAAAGATGAAGACGAGCACAGGAATGGCCGCAGCCGGTGTGCCGTCAATGGCAAAGCGCGCCGAGGCTACTGTCCAGACGGAAAAGACGATGCATGTGCCAATGGTGCAGAGCAAAAACATGGGTCGACGGCCGAAGCGAGGAGCAAAGATGGCCGCTGGCACAGACGTGATGAAGCCCCAGCAGGTGTTGGCGAGAATGATCTGCTGGACAGTGCGGTCGTTGTGGATGCCGATGAGGGAGAGGATCTTTTTCATGTAAAAGGACAGCAGGCCATTGCCGCTCCACTGAGAGAAGACGCCGACACAGACGGCAATGAGAAACCGGCGGCGCATGGGCGGGTCCCGGAGGACGTCCCAGTCAAGGTAGGCAGACAGCCAAGACATGCACTGCTTACGGCCTCTCCGTGTTTGATTGTTTTGATTGTTTTGATTGATTTGCTGGACTTGCTGCTCCTGTTGTTGCTGGCGCTGTTCCTGGTCAATGGTGGCGCGGATCTCTGCAAACTCGAGCTGTACAAAGGTGGCGCCGTCGTCGCCCTCGCCGTGGAACTTTTGCAGAATGGCCAGAGCCTCGTCGTGCCGATCGTGCGAGACGAGCCAGCGTGGCGACTCGGGACACCACGGCAGCGCCGACAGCTGACAGAGCGAGGGCACCAGTTGCAGCAGGCTGGGGATGCGCCATGCCCAGGTGTTGTAGTGCTCCTTGTCCTCTGTGCCTTTGTCCGGGCTGCTGCTTTCATTTCCTCCGCCCATGTGAAAGGTCCCGTAGGTGACGCCGGCCGCCACAATGGCCCCGACAAACCAGCAGGCGTTAAAGAGCGACGTGACGACGGCCCGCTCGCGTGCATAGCTCAGTTCGCCCAGCAGGGCCGCTGCATTCACAATGGCCAGCGGAATGCCGAAGCCAAGCAGCCAGCGCGCCGCCAGAAACATGGATGTGCCGTGGGCACCGGCCTGCAAGCTGGCGCCGAGACAGAGCACGAGCGAGGCTACCTGGATAGACCGACGGCGGCCGAGATAGCGCGAGACTGGCGGCACAATGGGAATGGCCATGAGGGCACCCAGAGAGTACATGGCACTCAGCAGGCCGAGGCGGGCCGAGTCGGGATGGTCAAAGTCGGCAGTCCACGCTGGGACGGCCTGCAGGCTGTTCATCATGGACGAGTCGTAGCCCGACGTCCACTCGACACCCAGAGCGGCCGGCACCATGAGCAGATACAGGCCACGAAGCCGTGGCTTGCGGTACCAGGGCCGGGAATCGGCTGTGGCGATGCGCATGAGCTGCGTGTCTCCTATTGGCTCACGTGTTGTTGTTGTCATGATGAAAGAGGTGGATGGTAGAATGTGTCTGCGTTGGGCTTGCATTCATTTCACTCGTCTTCATCAGACTACGATCCCATTTTCTTTTTTAATTCTTCATCTTTTTACCCATTCATATTCCAGAGGTAGCTAATTCAAGAATGGGCTTCGGAGGCGCATGTGCCGCAGATTCGGCTGAGAATGAGTGGATACGCGATATTATCCGCGAGGCTGCCGCCATAGATGCTAAAGAGAACTTGGCAGATGGCTAGATGCATAAAGGCTGGCAAGCATTCTCCTGCTAGTCGACGAATTGTCATAGTGTCTGGTGCTATCATGTTGCTGGATGAGCCTGTAATCATCGTGAACTGCACCATCAAAGAATGGGTTTTTTTCTTTGAAAATGATAAAGAATTGAAAGAGAATTTCTTCTCTACTGTTCTCATGTTCTTTTACATTTGTAGGTTTATATATTCCATATCTTGGTATTTTCCATGAGCGTAGTAAATTTGTGTTGTATTTTTTGAATAAGAAGTTTGGCATCACGTCCATTTCAACTGTAGGATGCATACATATTTGATACTACAATTTCAGAGACACAATTTTACATGAATATTCTGCTGCTTCGCCTCTCCCAATCTCATTCCGGCCCCCTTCCACAATACACTGTGCACGCCACAATATTTCTGGGCCCCCCTTGCTAGGTTGACTGCTGTCATCTGCCTCATGACATCTCAACGTCATTTCCAACAAGGCACAGTGCACAGTCTTCATGCCTCTGACTACATATGACGTGCCATGTCGGCTTCCTGAGTAAGCAGCCTCTGGACGAGCAGTCAAATTTTCTGCCAGTGCTTAGCATACAGATTTCTTTTATGTTTCTTCACTCAAAATTTAGACAGCCAGAGACAGGGCAGACATTCACCCACTGCACTTTACCCATCTAATCATTCAGACCATGTCAGGTTTAAGACCCCTTATGTCTGCAGGACATTTACCACTTTGGCCTACCGATATCCCATACTTTTGGTATACCGAAGTCCCACAATTTGCGATCCTAAGCCAACAGGATGCAGAGAAATCTGTCTTTGTGGCCATCAAGATCAGCAAGTATCCCGACTGCGTGATCAATTCACTCGAAGCAGTCGTAGAGGTGGGCGTGGCCGTATTCTGCCGCCAGGCCTCGCGGGTCGGCCCAGACCAGCAGGAAAGCCTGGAGGGCAATCAGAGCACGCCGGCTCCTCCATGTCGCAGGTTGGATGCCTTCGTGAGGCAAACCCACATTCAGAACTACTCTTTCCGGGTCAAAGGAACACAGCAGACACCGCAGTTGATCGAACACCAAGAGTCCCTCCGGTTTTGCGAGGCCGTGTGGGTAGACAAAACCGAGATTGCATCGGCCATGTGCGATTTGCTGGCCTCGATCCGAGGCCAATTCGGCAGCAGCAATGGCAACCCACCGACGATGGTTCTGGTTGGCTTCTCTATGGAGACTGAAAAATTCTTTCTCCAAGACAGCTTAAAAAAGTGCATCCCCGACAACTACTTCTCGTCCTGGGCCGACTTGAGAATGATTGTAAATCGCATGAATAGTGAGAGGCATCGGAAGGAATACATGGTCCTTATGCAGGATGCACTCTCGTTTCTGGGAATCCACGGCGGCCTCATGTGCCGACGAGGACAAAAGTTGGTGTCCTGTGCTGGAACCGATGCCGTCCGCACGCTCGCCGTTATCGTTCACCTCTTGCACTCCAACGGCAAGACGAACCGGAAAACCTTGGTGTTCTCGCGACTCAAAGAACTCTCCCCAAGACATGTACAAAGACGGCTGAAACACAAGAAATCTGCCGCTCGATTTGTCAAATACCATCCATTCGCCGTCTACCTTCGTCTGGACACCCCAGTTCCCCTATCCAATGTGGTCCACAACAAAGAAGAACTGCAGTCTCTGTTTCAACACTTTAATCCCATATCGGCCTGCATGAAGTCGGGCGCCATGGGCGGCTGGATATGTCTAAAGTCTGAGGAAATGCGCACCCAATTCTTATTGGATGTGAACGGAAGTGACCGATGTGGAAGAAAATGGAGAGCCAAGGCCACCTCGTCACCGATAGGGCTTCTGCCTATATGCGAGGACAGCGATACGGAAATGCAGGACGTGCAGGCGGAGGACCTAGACAGTGAGCCTCAGCAGAACGAGGAGCAGAACGGGGAGCAGAGTGAGGAGCAGAACGAGGAGCAGAACGAGGAGCAGAACGGGGAGCAGAGTGAGGAGCAGAACGAGGAGCAGAACGAGGAGCAGAACGGGGAGCAGAGTGAGGAGCAGAACGAGGAGCAGAACGAGGAGCAGAACGGGGAGCAGAATGAGGAGCAGAACGAGGAGATGAAATGTAGGGCAATAGCAGAGATCATGAGATCGATGAACGCTCTCTCCTTTGGATCTCATGCAATGAGTACAGATGTAGATATGGAGCTAAAGTAGTATCAAACGAGGCTGCATGAATTCAAGAGTGATGTTGATTTAGGACTGTCAGAAATAACAAGTCTAGTTCTCCGCCCCCTTTTGTAGCCGTGTGGCCTCCTCTTCTCCCATGATCTGCACGCTGCTCTTGTAAGAGGCAAACTCGCGGACACTGATGCCCTTTTGGAACATCTCGTCGAGTTCTTGGAAGCTGCGGCCGGCCGTCTCCGGTTGGTAGAACCAGAGGTAGACGAGGCAGAGGACGCCGAGGCCGCCAAAAATGTAGGCCGTCTTGGCGCCCAGGTTGGCCTCGGAGGGGTTGAAGAGGTAGGGGATGACAAAGGCCCACACGCAGTAGATGGTGTTCTGCAGCGCGACGCCGATCGAGATGGTCTTGACACGCAGCCGCGAGGTGGCCACTTCGCACAGCAGCGTGTAGGCCGTGGCACCAATAGAAATGTTATAGAAGAAGTTGTAGATGAGGATAAAGGCGACAGATCCCTTGATAGCGCCAGGGCTGCCCTCGGCACCGAGGCTGGCGACGATGAGCAGGATAATGGTCGTCGAGAGGGTGCCGTAAATGGTCAGGTTGCGGCGGCCCACGTGATCGATGAGGTACCAGGAGCAAACGTTGCCGGTCATGGAGATGACGTGTTGGGCGATCTGCAGCTTGAAGCTCTCGTCGGTGCTGTAGCCGGCCAGCTGGATGTAGTAGGTGCCGTAGGCGGCAATGAAGTAGACGCCGCCGAGGGCCTGGATGGAGAGCGGCATGATGGAGATGATGGTGCGGCGCAGGTTCTCGCGGCGGAAGCAGTCGAGGTACGTGCCGCCAGCAGCAGCCTCGCGGGCATCGTCGAGCATCGTCTCGATCTGTGACATGCGCTGGTCAATGTCACTGCTCGTTCGGTATCCGAGACGCTTGAGCGAGTTGACAGCCTTGTCACGCTTGCCGACGCTGAGCAGCCACATGGCAGACTCGGGCATAAAACAGACAAACATCATGCATATGCCGGAAAAGGCAAACTGGGAGCAGAAGACGGAGCGGTACGCCCAGCGGGAGCTGAAGGTGCCGGTTTTGTAGACGATAATGGCGGCCGTCAGGGGGCCAATGGTCATCATGAGGGCTGTCAGGCACGTCATGAGGCCGCGGAGAGGAAGGGGCGTGACCTCGGGGAGACTATGAGCTGGAGAGAACCATGAAACAGAAAAAGGGGAAAAAAAAAACGTACCTCTCCAATGTAGGTGATGGAAACCGAGGTGATAATACCAACGACGATGCCGTTGAGGAATTTGCCACCAAAGAACATGCCATTGGTCGTGGCCACAAACTCGAGGGCCACCGAAGCAAAAGAGACGAGCAGCACACAGATGAGGACGGGCTTGCGGCCAAAGTAGTCAGCCAGCAGACCGGCAGAAAACGTGCCAACCACACAAGCCGCGAGGGGGGCCCCGTAAAAAGCAGACTGCCAGTTTGTGTAGAGGACGTAGTTGCCCTCAAACTCGTAGCCAAAGTCTTTCCGGAACTCGGGGATAGACAGGACCATGCCGCCGGCTTGGTTCTCAAACGAGACCAGCAGACAACAGAACACGGCAAAAAAGGCCCAGGCAAAGGTCAGTGGCCGATGTCGGATAGCTTCTATTTTGCTCATGTTGTGCTCCTGCATGTCGGCAAGACGGCCCAGGTCATGGTCCGTAGAGGGCTGGCTGTTGGCGGGGGCGTCATGCACATGTTCTGTGCTGACAGTCTCTTCTTTTGTCATGGTAGAGGTGAGATGGAGATGGAGATGGACAGGGAGATGGGAGATGAGAGAAAATGCAAGATGGGCCAAAAAAGTATGACGAAAAGTAGAGGGGGAGGCAAAAAAGGTAAAAACGCTAATAGAAAATACGAATACTAGAGCCTTGCCATAGAGCGAGCAGGGTCAATATATATATGTCAGTTTTCGCTGACCAGCTCGTGCTCAATCTAGACTGTCTTTGGACGTCCAGATGAGTTCGTTGACTCCATTCATCCATTGGCATTCGCTTGGTCCTGTCCCGGGGACGAATCTGGGGACCCCGGAAAGGGTGATGATGGACTGATTTTTGAATGCATAACCCACTTGCTAGTCACGGGTTCGGCATCGGGGAGTGTCGTGGTCGCTAGGGGAGTATCGGGGGACTAATCTGCGCGGAATTGGCGCTCCAAGCCACGAGGCCGGAGCGCTTGGATCCAGGACGGAATCAACACGCGGTATTGACCTCTCTCATTTTCCTTCTCATTTTTACGGGCACGAGCTCCATGTCGGCAGTTCCACTTATCAGCCGCTTCTGGATGTCGGTGCTGGCGTTAGGACTGTTCTGGAGGTCTGCTGCTACCTAGAGTTGCTCATACGTAGGTGCATGACCCATAAAACCCATACTAGCTTCCCCAGAAAATGGGGCAGGAAGAAGATGATGAGGAATATGGAGATGGGTCGAGATGGAGAAGTGGACATATTCGACTGTGATTGGCTGGCTAGCTGCACCTTTCCTCGGTATTGTAGATTCTGGACCTGGAAAATTGGGGTACATTGGAGTCCCCCCAAAAGTACGACTATGCGACCCCTCACCCACACCCTCCATTGGGGTAAGTAATGCCGATGATTAGCCGTAGTTTAAGCTGGCCACGAACAATGAGGCGGCAGCATCGGGCTCCGAGCATAGCAGTCACGTCAGGCCCGGTCGACTTCATACCGAGCAAGCAATGGAATAATGGATCATAATCGTGCCATAGCCTCGGCAAGCACTAGACATGTTCCGTACTTGCCTCCGGTGGCTCCTTTGCTGGCCAACCTGCTGGCAGACGACAGAGACGTGGTTGTGTCATCACGACCACCGGAGACGGCCCGTCTTGACCTAGGCCATCCTGCGCAGAGCGGCCATCCTATTGTCATGTCCCGTCAGCCACAGCACAAAGGCCCACTGCCATCCTCCCCGGCGCCGACTAGCCCCTACGACCAGGGCAGCTCGCAGGGGCTGTCGCCCTCTGCTTCTTCCGCCTCCGGAGCTCCTCGGGAGTCTGCCTCGTATGGCCGGCGCCGTGCCGTGACGGCCTGCAATGTATGTCGGATCCGCAAGACCAAGTGCGACAACCAGCGGCCCATATGTGGCTTCTGTACCAGCACGGGCGGGGCCTGCGGCTATCCAGACGACACACCGGCCGACCACTCCAAACTGGACCGCGGCAGCCTGGCCATCTTGCAGCGGCTCGGCGAGATGGAAAAGACGCTTTCAGAGCTTCTCACTGAAAACAAAAAGGGCAGCCAGGGACTCTATGAGCATCAGCAGTCGTTC
Organism: Esteya vermicola; assembly: GCA_002778215.1. Classification (NCBI taxonomy): domain Eukaryota; kingdom Fungi; phylum Ascomycota; class Sordariomycetes; order Ophiostomatales; family Ophiostomataceae; genus Esteya; species Esteya vermicola. The sequence goes on from PCDM01000001.1 coordinate 4,258,844, forward strand.
ATGCCGGACATGACATCTGGTGCCCCCTCTTCTGCCGTTGCAGGCTATGCGTCTCACAACCATCCACCCGCAGCCGATGTTGTCACCCGCAGCTCCGAGATGCGTGTCGAGAACATTCTTCAATGGCCCATTTTTCACAACTCTGGCAGCCATCCTCCTACTTTGGCTAACCACACGGCTGCCTATCCTTCCTTGATGGCTATTCTTGGCCAAGACGATGCAGCTGCAAACATGCCCTTCTCTGCCGGCAGCAAGGGAGATGCTGGTAGCAGTGCTTTCCATGATCTGGACGCTGCCACCATAACGCAGCTCGTCGATAATTTTCTGGCCACAAACCATCCCAAGAATCCTATTTTCGTCACCGACCAACTCTGGGCTCGCGTCCACGATGTCTGCGAGACCGGATTACGTTGGGATGGCTCGACATGCCTGGTGGTGAGTTGGCTGTGACTGAATCATCATCATAACATGCTGTACATGGTGGAACTAAGAAGCCTTTGAATTCTAGCTCCTCATTTGTGCCATTAGCGTTCTATCTCCCCCCTTCCTGTCTGAGCTACAGCCAGGCTTCTCTCAGCAGTCTGGCCGCCTCCAACGAGCCGATCACTACTTCCAAATGGCCCAACGCCGCATCGGCATCGTCTATCTATCCAACTCCCTCCTGGCCGCCCAGTGTGGGTTTCTCACGGCTGTCTATCTCATGAGCACCATGCGCATCCTTGCTGCGTGGAAAGCCTTTGCCCAAGCCGGCACCCAGTGCGTCGGCTGGCTTGCGTCCCGCGGTCACACTGGCGGCAGCAGCGACGGACAGCAAGCACGAAACCGTCCATATGATAACGAGCAATATATGGAAGAGAGTCTCTACTGGAGCTGCCTCAAGAGTGAACTGTCAGCAAAGAGCCCCAATACTAACTGTCTTATAGAAATAGAAGCTGACTAAGCAGAGAACTACGAGTTGAGCTGGGCCTGCCCGGGTCGACGCTCAATGAGATGCAGTACACTCATGTGTATCCCTCACCACCGAGCTATGAGCAACTGGGCCTGGGCCACTCCAGCTCCATATACCAGAATGCGTCAGGATGGCAGCAGCAGACTGGAACTGGATCAGGAGACGCGAGCACGGGCACAGGCACGGAAAAAGCCGCAGCCCAGCTCGAGCGAGGCTGGTTCTTCTACCTGGCCGAGATTGCCCTGCGACGGATCATGAACGAGGCACTCTTGTCGCGGTACAGTGCCGGGTCATGGTACTACACGACGTGCTGGTGGCTGGCTGGCGGAGATGGAGGCGGGGCGGGCGGAGGTGGAGCTCCTGGTGGCAGTGGCAGCGGCGGCAGCAGTGGTGGCAGTAGAGGCGAGAGTAGAGGCAGCTGCATGTTTCGGGCGCATGTAGACGGTTTCCGCCAGCAGCTGGACACGTGGACGGAGATGCTGCCGTCGACAATACAGTTTCCAGAGGCCACGGAGAAGCCTACCCACGACCCGCTGCGGGGCATTCTGCGGAGCCATCTGGTGGACATTCTTGATGTCCTGTACTTTCCCGCCGTACGGGCAGTCGTCTGCTTTGATTTCCACCAGCCAGGCATTCTGCAGTCTGGCCCGGGGTCCGTCTCTGAGACCCAAGAATCATATCACGTGACAGTCCCCATCCTCAGCCCGTATGTGCTGGAGGCCGCTCGCGAGGGTGTTTACAATGCCGTCCGCCGCATCACAATAACCGAAGAGGGCTTCTGGCACAGACACCAGGGTACATGGCTCATGATTCGGACGTGCTCGCGCAGCCTGCTGCTACTCCTCGCAGTGGCTCTCCGTGCACATGATCTAGATAGACTAATAATACAGCAGCAACAGCAGCAACAGCAACCACAGCAACCACAGCAGCAGCAGACTCCACAGAACTATGTGGCAGCCTTGCTGCCGGATGGCTGGCGTCACGCAGTAGATCGTGTGCTGGCTCTGCTGGCGTATTGGGAACACGAGAGCGCCGACGTGCGACTGCTACGTGCGAGAGTGGAGCTCATTCTAGCAGACTTGGACGGGATGCGAGTGTATTGATTTCCGGAAGCAGTTAGCTACATAGTAGAATAAGACATAGTAAACAGTAGTTATGTAAAGCACAACAGATGCAGACTCGACTCGTGAGGAATGTCTCTCCCTTGCTGTGGATAAAACACGACCTGGCGATGGAGAATGCAAACAAAAATCTCTGCATTTTGTACTCGTACTATGTAGTATCTCGGGTATAGCTTATACGGTGGCAATATCACGGCGTTCATCATATACTATGTAGCTTGCCAAAGTACGAATTCTTTGTACCCCACAGTCCTTCACCGGGCTTTACTATGTATCCGATGTACAGAAGCGGGGCCGATACTCCCCGCAGAAGTCCCGCTTTTCCGTAGAGGTCCCGCATCACCAGTTAGTCTTTTACAGCTTTGGTATCAGAGGAAGCTCTGGGAAGGAACTTGCTAGATGCACTGGGTATTTATTCAAACCCTCTCTTTCCGTCTGTCGTTCCTCTCTTGCTCGTAAAATTTCCCTCTCAACAATTGCTCCCCAATATGACGACACTCACACTGCTCTCCGACGAGGTGAAGCCTTCCATCTCCTTTGACGCAGGCAACACAATTGCTGCCATCAACCCCCTCATCTATGGCGGATTCACAGAGTAAGCGGATCCTGTCTTGTTACTGGTTGCACGCTGCTTGTTTTCCGTTTTCATCTTGTCTCTTGTCTTGTCAAAGCTAACAGCTGAGACACATGGGTCGCTGTATCTATGGTGGCCTGTACGAGCCAGACAATGCTCATGGCCTGTCTGACGAGCGCGGCTTCCGGAAAGATGTGCTGGACAGCATGAAGGAGCTCCAAGTTCCAGTAGTGCGCTACCCCGGTGGCAACTTTTGCGCTACATACCGTTGGCAGGATGGTGTGGGCCCCCGCGAGAAGCGGCCAGTACGGCCAGAGCTGGCGTGGGAGGGCATTGAGCCCAACTCGTTTGGCACAGACGAGTTTATCGAGTGGTGTCGTGAGGTGGGCGCGGAGCCGTACCTCTGTCTCAACATGGGCACGGGCACGCTGGAGGACGCGCTGGCGTGGGTCGAGTACTGCAACGGCAGCAAGAACACATACTATGCGAACCTGCGACGGCAGTACGGGCACGAAGAGCCATATAATGTCAAGTACTGGGCGTTGGGCAACGAGGTGTGGGGGCCATGGTATGTTATTTCATGCATTCATTTCATCTTCTTATTCTCACCAGTGCAGGCAAGTCGAACAGAACACCCAGGAAGACTACGCCAAGAAGGCTATCCAGTGGGCCAAGGGTGAGTTTTTCTTGTCTCAACATTGATTTCATATACGCCCTGCTGATGACCAGCCCTGAAATTGCTCGACCCCTCCATCACGCTCATTCTGTGTGGCAAAGATGGCTACTCCGATTGGGACCGGTACACGCTGCAGCAGTGCATGCGCTGGATCGACATGCACTCGATCCACTACTACTCCATGGGCGCCGGCCACTACGAGAACATTTCCTCTGTCTACGGTGCCGAGCGCGCCATCGAGGTGTGCTCAGGCCTGATCGACCTGGCACGCTGTGAGACGGACCTGTCGCCGTACCCGGATGTGGAACGCATCTCGACGCGGCCGGCAAGCAAGTCACGGCCGACCATCTGCCTCGACGAGTGGAACGTCTGGGACCCGGTGCGGGCGCCTGGCAACCAGGGTGCCGAGGAGCGCTACACGCTGAGTGACGGCCTCGCAGTGGCCGTCTGGCTCAACGTCTTCATCCGGCAGTGTCGCGAGCTGGGCATGGCGACGATTGCGCAGAGCGTCAACGTGATTGCGCCGCTGATGACGACGCCCAGGGGCATCTGGCGCCAGACGACCTACTTTCCCCTGCTACTCTTCTCGCGCTACATGCGCGGCCAGGCCGTCGCCGTGCATGTGCGCACGCCCGTCTACACGGGCAAGACGTATCCCGAGTGGGTGCAGACGACGCGCTCCGTGCCAAAGCTAGATGTCAGCGCGGCCGTGGACGTCCAAGACGGCGTTTCGTGGATGAACCTGGCAGTGGTCAACACGGACGACGCAGCCGACCACACGACGCGCATCAGTGCGCCCAGCAGCAGCCTACCTCGGGGCACGACGGTGCAGGTGTTTCGCGTGGGCGGTGCAGGGTTTGCGGCGACGGACGCGAACAGCGAGGACAGCGAGAAGATTGGCATTGTCGAGTCGACATGGGTGGCCGACAGCGAAAGCTACACGTTTGAGAGGCTGAGTTTGACTTTGTTGCGGTGGAAGCTGTGACGGGATGAGTGAGTTGTGAGTTTGTGAGTCGCGCATGGAAGGCTTTTGAAAGCTTTTTGTGTGAGTGGGTGAGTGGGTGAGGAGCGGGCTGTGTCAGTTTGGAGTGGGTTGTGAACAGAGAACATGAGATTGGTGTGAGTTGGGCGAGGGACAGAGTGAGGGATGTGGGGCGTGGGAAAGGGCTTTGAAATGTATGCAGCAATGGGATGAGTGAAAACGTACATACGCAAGTAGTTATGTCCTCTATGACGGCATTTCAGAGGCTTAGACATGCTTAGTTCAGAGCAGAAATAGACGGCAGACAGGGGTCAGACCAATTTGAGTTGAGAGCGAGCCTGTGTGCTGCTTTCCCAGACAAGTCTTTTTCTCCTGTTTAGTGCCGCGTAATTCAGGGAGCTGTGACAGGACGCCTCAGCATAATGCTCTGAGACGCGCGTCCCAGTCCTAGTCCACCCCCTCTCGAGCTAGAAGACGTTGTGGAAGTACGAGTAGACGGTCGGATGAGCCGATTCTCACTCGCCGAATCTGTCTGTTATGTAACTATGGCGCCCGTCTGGACATTCCTCATTCTGACGCAGGACAAGCCTTTTCTAATTCTGCCAAAATCTCACCTGCTTGTCGGCTTCTACGAGCACTGCTTCCTTCCTCGTCTCATACATTACAGCTCCACGGCGCTACTCCTTCCACCTCGATCCTCTTGACAGAATCTTGATTTTTTTTGGGGTCAACGCATGTATAGCAATGGATACCCCTTTGTTGTCAGAATATGTGCATCCATTCCTGCCCACTCGTCGATCGACCCGGAAGGGCGTCCTCACGGGCCTCATTTCCTTTGTGCTGGCCATCTTCATCTTCATACTCATCCGAGGCCTGCCTGAGCCTGACCTGTGGTCACACCATCTCGAGACTACCTCGTCCTACTCTTCGCCCCTTTCCTACTTCTCGTCCTCGTCCTCGTCCTACCCATCACCTGCAGAGGCTGAGCGGCTGCTGCCCCTCGTCCTCGGACGTTTGTTTGAAAAATACCGCCCCTCCAACGACGTCCCGCCCTGGGGGAACGCCCGCTTCGACAGCCCCAGATGGATCTGGGGCCAGCCAGTCAACGAGACGATCAGCCGCCTCTCCCTCGACGGCGCCGAGACGCTCAAGATGCGCAGTGCCCACCGCAACTTTGTCCGCGTCGTCAAGGAGCTGCTGCCGACGTACATTCCCTTTCGGTGGGAAAAGGACGAGAAAGACGGAGGCGGCAAGACGGATGGGATCTTGGGCAGATCCTCTACAAACCGGGGCATCGTGACCATTGGCGGCGGCCGGTATTTTGCCATTTTGCTGGTATCCTTGCGGTTCTTGCGCCGCGCCGGCACCACGTTGCCTGTCGAGGTCTTTGTGCCCGAGTTTGAGTACGAGACCGACATTTGTGAGATTGTGCTGCCGACGCTGAATGCTGTCTGCCGCGTCTTTCCTCACCTCGAACCGGTCCTCGAGACGGACGATTTGCGGGTGTCAAAGCTGTTTGGCTTCCAGTGGAAGGTTTTCTCGCTCTTGTTCTCCTCCTTTGACGAAGTCCTCTTCCTCGACGCCGACGTGACGCCGATACGGGACGTCGCACCGCTCTTCGACTCGGAAGCCTTCCGCTCGACGGGCTTAGTCACGTGGCCAGACTTTTGGCGCACGACCGTCTCGCCCCTCTACTACGTCATCAGCGACATACCCGATCCGCTGCCGCCGACTGAGCTGCCGGCGCCCGAGCCCCGGGCCTCGACAGAGAGCGGCATGCTGCTCATATCGAAGCCGCGGCACTGGCAGACGCTGCTGATGGCGGCCTACTACAACTTCCACGGCCCGAGATTCTACTACCAGCTGCTGAACCAGGGCGGCACCGGCATGGGCGACAAGGAGACTTTTCTGCCAGCTGCTGACGTCATGGGCCTGCCCTACTACCAGGTCCGCACGCCCGTCGTGTCGGTCGGCCACCGGTTCGAGGACGGCAGCACGGGCGCGCGCGTGCAGCTGCAGCACGACCTCATGGCCGACTATGCCGTGACCAAGGAGCTCGAAAGACATGAGAGGGAAATGGAAGAAGCAGAAGGCAAAAAGAGCAAGGGAGGACGGATATCACGGATATCCCTCGAGTCTTGGACGGCCGCCTACGCCAACGTGCAGCCCCTCTTCTTGCACCTCTCGTGGCCCAAGTGGGATGGCATCATCCTGCTGGACCACATCAGCAAGTGGTCCGACATGACCATGGGCGTCGACGGCGAGCCAGAGCCGGCCTTCCACCACCCGCCCGAGCTGGCCGCCAAGATCCGCGGCACCGAGCGCATCCTCTGGGAAGAGTCCCGCTGGGCCATCTGCAACCTACAAACCCGCCTCGACTATTGGATACGGATGCCAGCGGCCAAGAACATGTGCAGTCGCCTCACCAACCACTTTGAAGAAACCCTCGATAGCGATGTCGGTAAGAGTCTCGGTCTCGGCCCCGACGATGCGCTGTATCCCAAGCTGCCCGAGGCTGAGATTCCCAGGTCTGACATGTAGCTGGAGAGGGTGATGCGTCGTGCTTTTCTGTTGCTTTCACTGTATATGACAAGCCTGGCGTTGGTAAAGGAAATAGTTAATGATTTTATGTATATCTATGAAAAAAATTGAATACGCAATGAACAGAACTCTATCTCGTGGACACATGATTCATTATGTTACAAGCCGACGATGATTAAAAACGGCATTTCATACGCCTTATTCAGATATCAAGAGGTCGGAGAGTAGTCAATCATTTGCGTCGACTTGAAGACCTGCTCTGTTGGAATCTGTATTCGATTCCTTCGTAATGTATCAGAAGGCGTCTGTACGTGTGATCGGACTGGTGAGCCGCCCCGGGAGGCAATATTATGCTTGGGCTGCCTTCTTGATGGTGGAGAGCGGGCTCGGTCGCGAGTTCGACGAAGAAAATGGTCTGCATATGTTGGTGGCCTCATTTCCAAAGCTTTTGCTGTCGGCGCTGCTGTTGTGTACGCGGTTTTGACGCCATCGACCCCAAGAAGCCCACGGTCGTCCTCATCAACTCCATGTGCACCACCTCGTCCCTCTACAACGACCAGTTCAACTCGTCTTCCCTGACGGCTGCCGTCAATCTCTTGGCCGTCGAGCCCCTGGGCCATGGCGCCACGTCGCTTCCGGCATCTACGGAGCATTTTACGTATTGGGATACGGCAACCATGGCCCTGCAAGTCATGGATGCTCTCCACGTCCCCAAGGCCTTTGTGCTGGGAACGAGCCAGGGGGGCTGGGTGGTTGTCCGCATGGCGCTTCTGGCCCCTGACCGCGTGAGTTTTGCATTCTCATGTCCACCCATGTCTTTTCAATGTCTTTTCTGGTTTCTGGTTTCTAGTTTCTATTTTCTGCTTTTGTATTTTTCGCCTTCTGTTTCCTGCCTCCTGTCTTGAGCTATTTCTCTTGTGGAATTACTACCCTCTCGATTCTTTTTCCTCTTTCTGCCTCTTCCGTCCTTTTTACACGTTCTCCCCCACATTCGCATTGCACTTGACAGGGGGGGTCGGCCAATTCAAAACGACTGGCGTCAACAATGGTGTGGGAAATGACAATGAGAAAAGCAAAAACAGAAAAAAAAATCGAAAGAGGGTGGAGCTGCAGACGAGAAAGAGAGTGGCAACAAGATGGCGAGTGAAAGCTACAGTGGATCGACTGACAACGCCCACGTTTTCTAGATCCTGGGAATCCTTCCCCTAGGCACCTCCATGGACTACGAGTCCGCCGACTCCCGGTCCAAGGGCTGCTGGGACCCCAAGACACAGCTGCGGCCCTTCTTCGACAAGTGGTCCAGCACCACGCCGACGCCCGACTTTGTCGTCGACGACGTCTGGTGCGGCATGGTGGCCTCGCTGGGCTTCAGCGGCACGGTCTCGCCAGAGACGGTGACGTTTTGGAACCAGACGGTCAAGAGCGTCTACGCGGGCGACGCCGGCCGCAAGAAGCTGCGCATGGCCCTGCTCAACCTGATGGAGCGAGACGGGCTACTGCTGCGGCTGGCAGACGTCCAGTGTCCCGTGTACTGGCTGCAGGTAGGAGAGACGATCAAAGCAAAACAAAAGAAAACTAATCAACGCAAGCGAGGCACACCAGACAGCTAACAGATGCAAACTAATTTAGGGGCCGGAAGACCCAGTCTATGGGAAGACGGTGCCTGCGGAGCACATCAAGCTGTTCACGGCCTCGCCCGAGGCGACGTTGACCTTTGTTGAAGGCGCCGGGCACTACCTGAACGCGACGAGCCCCAAGGAGACGGAGGAGACAATCTTGAAGATGGTAAACAAGTATGCGGCTTAAAGACGTATGATTTGGGCAGGGTCCAAGGAGTTGAGATGTGACGAGTTTTGTGATGGAGGCGAGTGGATATAGTACAATGCACTCCGAACGGAGCTGAAGATCAATAACTAATCATTCAACAAGCAAAGCAGAGCTCCATTGTGATGGCGCCAGTTCAGGGGCTGTACGAGTTACTCGTACAGTTGCATTGAGTGCTGGAGCCGAGGGTACCGCGTATTGCCCCCCCCCTGCCAAAGACGAATGCAGTAGCCTCGGCTCCGAAACAGTAGGGAAGCAAAGAATTGGTACAGTGCTGCACAGTGATGAACGTAACCTATACGAGAGTGTACTATGTACTCGTACGGAGTACTATGTCCGATACACGTAAGTGGGCTAAATGAATAGCCCTAGTCCTACCAGACTCGGACGCACAAATAGTTTCTGTGGGTACAGTGTCTGAATTCATACATAGTACGGAGTACATTCTCCATACATAGTACTATGTACAAATAATCACACTACTTACGGAGTACTTACGGAGTACGAGTATAAACACCCCACCTAGCAGGAGTGTAACTGTAAAGACCGTTGGTATCACGTTCAGTTACATACTTTTACCGCTTTCACAGAGTACCTCTTACGTATCAAAGAACTAGATTACTCCGTAGAAGACGAACAGCTATAGTCAGAGCAGGAAATGAGCCACCAAATGAAGATGTGATCAAATTCGATTTGCATCAAGAAAAGAAGTCACTGAGAGAGAATGTGATATCTAGGTTCCCATGCACGAGACTTTCTAAGGCTTATCAAGACTAGACGACGCCCTTCTATTTTTTACTCATACAGTGGAAACCCTAGTCGATGCGATTGAGAACTACGATAAAGAGGTCCATGCAATTTTCTGCATAATCCTTCTTAAACTACCACCCGCAGAAAGGGAGATTATTCGGGGCTGTCACACACTCACAGAAGTCGTAAAGAAGCTGGACAAATTATATCTGCCAAGCGCCGAAGAACGAGCACTTGCATGCATTCATGCCTTTCATAAATTTTGGTGGAGAAGAACCAAAGCTTCCGCAGCATGGCTAGAAAGCACAGGGCTATCGCTCAGGACTATGTCCGTGAGTTCAACCTCGAGAAACAGCAAGCACGGGTCACGACAGGTTCTCTGCTGTGTGCGATCAAACCTCTCTCACAACGGATATATAACAGAGCTGTTCTGAAGACCGAATGGAACCAGCTTGAAAGCGGCCAGGTATATGAGACGACGGTAAGATTTCTGGAAGCAGAATTCACATTACATAGGGAGTAGAAGGAGTAGCAATGCGAAAATGGTGATAGAGGGCGTCGGAGATCCGGATTTATTTTGCAGTGGACTCGTCGACCTCAACATTTGTGGGACATTGATCCACTACTCCGTATTTGAGTCCTTAATCACTCTATTTGGCAGGGGTCTATTTGGCAGGGGTAGGGTTGGACGGCAAAGTTTCCTGTCAATTTCCTGAATGGCAATCATCAGTCATTTGGTGGGCGTTTAATGAGACCTACTCGTACTCCGTATGCTCCGTATTATTCTGTAAAGGTCAAGAAAGGATAGTTACTCGTACTGCGTAAGAGAGACAGAAGAAATCTACCTAGTGACCTTCCTCGACAACACCCTGACCACTTGTCGTCTGCTTCTCAGCAGCCTCTTCAAGCCGACCCCGTCCCTCGCCTCGATACTCACTCACGGCCAGCTCCAACCGCTCCCAGTCCCAGCGCCGACCGACAGCCACAAACGCGAAGCTCTCTACCGGTACGAGCAGAACGTCCAGCACCCCAAAGAACACGGCGCTCTGTGTCACACCCAGCACATGGGCACCATCTGCGAGCCCCCAGGCCACGGGGTACAGCACCCACACCAGGTTGGCCCAGGCCGACAGCAGCATGTAGTCGCCAGCGATGCCACGGCGGGCGGCCTCTTCGCGGCTCTCGTTGAGGGTGCTCATGGCGAGCACGAGCCAGCAGAGGCTGCCAAAAGCGAAGAACCCCCATTTGTACACGGTGGCAGTGTAGGCGCCAGCGAGGAAGGAGAGGACCCAGATCCATGAGAGACACAGATTGCAGACGATGGTCGTCCAGGAGACACCGGCGAGGAGGCCGAGGGCGAGGGCCACGGCAGGGAACGAGACGGTCCAGTAGACGTAGCGGGCATAAAAGAGCTGCCGGGTTACCGTAGTGCCGTCGTCCTGGACGTGATCCAGGACGGCCGACCAGCCAAGCTTCGAAGCCTGGCCGTAGTAGGAGGTGGCGCCAACAAGTAGGGCGACGGTAAAGGTGTAGAGGAAGACGCGCTTGTTCTCGGGAAAGGCAAAGGAGAAGAAGAGCATGCCGAGCTGGGGTGAGGTTAGCTTGATAGCCTTGTGATCACAAGAAACAAACTCGTACAAAGGCAGCCAGGAAGATGGCAACGGCAGCCCAGAGCCAGTCCGAGCCCTGTTCCGAGAGAAAAACGCCCACACCTGTGGCAGGATTGACAAGGAGGGCACTGTTGCCTCGCGCCAAGATTTCCACGATCATAGTCAAGCGATATTGAAGCTCTGCGATGGTATATATAATCGTATATATTGAAGTAGTTATTTTATTTCCATTCTATTCAGGACTGGCTCTATATATAGGCTTTGCATTGCATTAGAAATAATGTGTATTATTCAGACAGATCGGATGCAAAAGTCAATTTTAGTAGTCTTGTCAATACGGAAGCAAATAGATACAGAGTTGTTGTTTATATCGCGGAAGCATTTGGGTTGTCACTTAATAATCTAGACTGACAAATACAGCTCCACGTCGGAAGCAAATTAGGCTCCGATAGTATGCTAGTCACTCCAAATACATCCGCCGGAAGCATTCCCATCGGAAGCAAACGGACAATGCCCCTTCTTGATTTGCTTTTATTCATCCATGGAAAGCACAGCATCATCTACTGTCAAGCCAAAGAGAGTGATCATCGTAAGTCACTCAGTCCACTGAACAGTCGAATGCTCTGTACTGTACTGTACTGTACTTCATTCTATCAGACTTCAAAGTATTTTTCTCACACAGTCAGGCATGTGCTCGATGCAAGGCAAGAAAGAGCAGATGTGATGGTATCACGCCGACATGTGGATCATGCACCGAGCGCGATGTCGAGTGCGTCTATGCTGCCGTCCGACGGACTCGAGGACCAGGAAAGAAGCGTCAACCGGAAGAGTAGGACCTATATTATCTATTTGACATTCAATCAAACTAACAGTCATAATATCCGTCTAGGACTAGATTTCTTGGTGTCGACACATCAAAACCTCCTAATCAGAATGAGAAGAGAGGACCTCCCGTTGTCGCCAGCTTTCTGCTTCCAGGGGTCTTTGAGCAGCACCTGGCCGCCCTCCAGAACAACTTGGCCGCCAGAAACGGTAACAGAGATCCCCTTCTCATCGATCCCAAGCGCTGTCTGACACCCTTGCTACCACAACATATCGCCACGACCATGATCAAGAACGCCTTTGCTCAGACGGCAGCAGAGCACCCACTACCAGTCGACCAAAGCAACTTCCTGGCCCTTCTCGAGGAAGAGTATGCTTCAACAGCTACGACTACCTCGCCAGCCACCCCTAACCCTGCACGCTCAGCACTCATCCATGCCACTCTCGCGCTCGTCATGCATACCAAGATGGCTCCCGGTTCCGAGTCTGTTTTGGGAGGCATCCCCCGCGCATCGTACCGCAATGCCACGGCTTTGCTTCCAGCACTGCTGCTACAGGAACACCCTGACAGATATATACTCACGATCCAAGCCCTACTCTCGATGGCTATTTTTGCACGACGCACTGGGGAGATGGGATCGAGCGAGATGCTAGCAACGAATGCTGCACGACTACAAAAGCTGTTCGAGAAAGAGCAAGAGAGTCAAGCGAGGCCAGTCGAACTAGATTCGGGTGGTCAGCTGTCTCTGATTAAGCTGGTTCTGACTCGTCTCGTGGAAGAGCAGCATGTTGACTAGGCAGGCTACCAATGACAAGTAAATATATCTGAAGCCCCAACAAAAAATGTCTGGTGAGTCTGCAGGATGGACTATAAAGTCAAAGAAAAGCGATATTTTATTCTCATTTTGTATCGGCAACAAGCAGCTGAAGTATTCAAAGGATGCAATACGCCAATACTTCTAAACAAAAACTTGCCCCTTGAACCCCGGCACAATGGTCTGGCCATTGGATTCCTTGTAGCTTAGACCCTTGCGCTGCTGCCACGTCTGCTTGTGAATGGTGAACTCGCCCATCGTCGGGACCGGGTGGCCACCTCGCTCAAACTCGTTCTGCGTGCTTCCGGCCTGCTTCAGCACGGGCGACTCTGTAATGGTGCTGAGAACGACGTCGTTGCGGGGGCGTGCAAAGTAGAGCAGGCCGAGGCGGTCGACGTCACGCTGGTCAACGGGCGGCACAGAGACGCGGTGGATCGTCGACTTGACGTAGTTTCCCGTCAGGAAGCTGAGGGCGTCGCACGTGTTGACCGTCAGGCTGCCGTCGAGCGGCTTGGCCCACTTCCAGGCACCCGTCTCGTGGTCGCGGATCTGCAGCGCCGCCACCGGCTGGCGGAAGAGCAGCGTCAGGGTGCCGAGGTCAGTGTGGCCCTGCGACCAGAGGCCGTCGTCGAGCTGGGCGATCTCGGCCGGCGAGAACTTGCTGTACTTCATGTAGCGCAGATGGGACTCGTCGTGGTCCTCCCAGCGGTGGATACGCGTAAAATAGTCGGGTGGCAGCTCGAGGGCGAGGGCGATGAGGTGGTTGAGGGGGTCGAGCACGTGGTCGTGCAGCTTCTTGGCAAAGTCTTCAATGATGGTCAGGTTGTCCTTGATGAGCTCGGGCACCGGCTGTGTGATGTGGCCATCCTTGGCTGGGAGAGTCAGCGGCAGCAAAACAGGAAAAAAAAAAAACAAGATAAAGGAGCATATGTGTGAAATCACGCACTTGCAAGGTTAAAGACCTCTGTCTTGTCGTAGATGTTTTTGCTGAGCAGCCGCCGGCCGCCAGGTCGGTAGCCGTTGTAGTCGCCGCGGTCGAGGTCCGGCACATACTTGAGCTTCTCCTCAAGCGGCAGCTCATAAAAGGAATGGCCTAGGGAAAACTGCCGGTCGACTTCCTCTTGTGGGATGCCAAAGTTGACTACATAGAAGAAGCCCTTGGTACGGACGGCCTCGATGAGCACCTTGGCGAGCTCGGCATTGCCCTCGGGTGTACCGTACTTTGAGAGGTCGATGCTGGGCACTGGGGGGTTAGCTGAAGCAGAAGAAGCATTTTCTGTCACGAGACTCACAGTCAGCCCAGTCAAGGTTCTCCTTCGTCTCGGGGACGTGGGTGTATTCGTACGACTTGGGTGTGGCTGAAGGCATGTTGACGATGCTCAATCTGACTTGATTTTTGATCTGATATCGAGTTGTCATGAATTTTTTGAAAAATCATATTTCCAATCATCGGCCCTCTCTTTATACCAAGCTTTCCGGTGACAGGCCGGCATCGCTATCAGTATCTAGAGTCTACCTTATGCGGGGAAGAACGACTGCAACCCAATAGCCGTGGCCAGATAGCGATGTTGTCATCACCCAGAAAGCTGCTAGCAACGACTAATGACCTCCTCGTCTTAGACAATCCATAGCATCGATGACGCAACCGCATCGACTTTTTACTCGAGGTAATCTTGATAGACCCGCTTTTATATACGGACAAGACAAGCCATTCACTGCACATGGTTAGGACTATCTGAGAGGACACTCTTCATTAACAAGCTTTTGAGTGCTTATTATAGCACTGCGTAGATTGTACAAAGATCCGGTCGAAGCAGGGAGGAGTGGGGCCGTGAAAGCAAGTCGGAATACGCGGTACAGAAAGGCCGACATCTCTCTGATGCTTTCTCGTCATCGTTATTTGTTCATGTACAGAAGGTTCAAAAGTAAAACAATAGTTCAATACAGGGGGAACGGTGGAAAGGCAGCCCACGGGCCACTACCACGTCATTGAATTTCCTGCCTCAATATTGCCAAAGAACCAATGCATCGGATCGTTGGACAGCTGCGGGTCAAGGTCCATGCCTGGCATCTGTTCAAAGTCAGCATGGCGGGCTCTGTACGTGGGAATCATGGTATGTTCGTGAAAGGCATACGTACCAAATACTCCCAATTATCCGTAGCGCCAATCGGCATATCCATTCCCTGAAGATCGGCCACCTCTGCCATACCCGGCCCCGTCTCTGTTTGTGAAGCCGCAGCCCTGGCCTCCAAGAGCACGATGCACTTTCGTAGAGATTCTTCTGCCGTAATAATGAGACGGTCCGTCAGCTGGTCTCTGCGCCCTCCTTCCAAATAACACCTGATGGGCTCTGCAGCGATGCATGTAACGAGGTAGCCCTTGATGCTTGTATCGCCCACCTCTGCACATCGATAGAACCAGTCCTTGGAGCATTCAAGCATTTCGAGCAGGTCTGACCGTAGCATGACGGGTCCCAGAGCTTCACCTTCCCGAATCTGAGCGGCCAGCTCGGCGCAGACACTCATGGATGACTGGTGGAAGATTGTGCGGAAGAAACCACAGGCACAAATGGTCAGCCGGCGCAAGAGATCTGTGGATGCATTGTCCTGCTGAAAGTTGTCACTGGTTTGCGGTCTGGGGAAAATGGTACGCCAGGCCTTGATGCATGCGTCAATGAGAGCGACCCGGGCGTAGGCGTATGCCTTGTTCTGCAGGGCCGCACTGAAAAATGGCAAGTAGAGGGCCATAAAGTAGCGGTTCATGAGGAGGTCGAGCAGCTGCATCGTGCATTGACTGTTCACGTGATTCGGCGTACTGCCTCTGTTCATCCCGGCTGGAAAGCCTGCGCCTGAGTTTGTGTTCAGTCCCAAAACGCTAATGCGCAGGATCTTGTAGGCCTCCCGCAGCTCTGCATCCAGCCTCAGTGTTTCCTCGTAGCTGTTCTCTGCCCCTACATCGTTGAGATACTTGAGGATACTAAGCCGCAGTGGAAACGATTTGCGCAGGGCAATGGCAGTCGACGTGTCAGTCGTGATGTGGCTCGGCTTGGGGACCGGGTCGTCTTCCAGCAGCTGGTCGTCATCGAAATTCCCGGGCGGCGCAATGCTAAAGTCCTCTGAAGAAATCAGTGGTGGGCCGCCAGAGATCATGCTGGTGGCCAGCAGGAGCTCGAGGAGTGTGTTGAAGAGCCGTCGCCGCATTTCCGTGGTCAGCAAGCTGCGCTTCGCCACCTGTGCCGAGTCCTGATGCATGCCCATGTAGATCATCATCCGCAGCAGAGAGCCGATGCCGATCCAGGTCAGGCTTCCGTCAACGCCCACCATTTCCTGTGCCAGGAGATGTAGCATCTCCGTCTGGACTGTCGACAGGGTGAGCCGATGTTTGGCATGCGGTTGCGATTTCCATGTCTGGGCTTCGTAGACCCAGCGAATGGCCGATGGCCGCAGGGAAAAGGTATCGTCATACGTGGTTGCACCGATGGCCAGCACCAGTTTCAGCTGCACGAGAAAGTCCTTGTCCCGCTCTGAATCCAGTGTCCAAACGGCCTCATAATTCTTGCGAAAGGTTGGAATGTGCAGAATCCGGTACTGGGCTTCTATTGTCCGCAAATAGTTGTCGACCAGCTCGTCGGCGACTTCCTTTGGCGGCAGATCAGGCGTAGGAAGAGTTGGCCATACCGGTGTCCGGCTGGATTTGATGACCCGGGCGAGTACCTTGCACCTCCTCATCATCTGCACGATATTTCCATTTCGTCCCTGCAGTGCTGGCTCTGCAATCTCCATAATGTCCCCAATCTGCTGCAATGGTCAGTCAGTAACACGAATGACGCAGACAAATTTATATGCTCACTAGAATCACACTGCAGATCCAATGCGTCTGGCCAAAAAACCGCCGCTTGTGGAGGATGCCTCTTCTTGTCGTCTTTACCGTGCCAAACATCTCACTTTCATGAAGCACTACATCCTGAGCCGGTGCGCTCATCTGTCTCTTGGGGAACGCCGCCAAGTGCTCGACATCCTTGTCAGCCTGTGACGAGCTTGAATCCTGCGGCGTCTGCGCTGCTGACAGTGTCTGTAACGATGATGGCGTCTGTGGCTTGTGTGGTGTGGGAGGCAGAGAGAGGGCTTTGATTCTCAACAGCTGGTCTTCAAGCTGTGCAATCTTATTCTCCAGATCACGCGGCGTCGAAGTCGGCGTCGAGCAAGCTGCATTTGATTCGCCTGCCACCCCCACACCTCCCACCACACTCGACCTATTCAGGGTATGCGGGACGAGAGAGGCAAAAGAGACATCTTCGGACGAGCGCCAAGACTCATCGCTCTGGGTCCGCGTGGGGTTGGACTCTTCATCTGGAGTTGTGCGGCGATGGAGGGCAGCGTTAGCATGGCCCTCGTACGTACAGGTTCCCGTCTTGGAGCGCAGACAATTGCTACAGGGAAACTCTCGGTTGCAGCGAATCTTGCGTTTCCTGCAGAGACTGCATGACCTGAGAGATTGTCAGGGCTTGTTCACTGAACCGCTGAACGCTGGACAGAGTGCTTACACAGCAGGTCGTCTGCGACGACGCACTTCGGTCTCGGGCATCGCTTCTAATAGGACCAGAGGACTGCTTTCGTTTGTGTTGTGCTTGCTTATTGGACACATGCAGAGGTATGTCCGAGAACGCTGGTAATTATAGGACGTGCGGGAGATAAAAGTCGGCAAATTCATCATGGGGCGGAAATAACACCCGCCGCACATTCATGGTCCACTGTAAAAGATACTTCTCAGTCGCTCAGAGCTGGCATACTTTTCTTGTACACCACATTATCCCCGACTTTTTGAAATGACTAATCAATAAGCCGATCCGGACTCGGACTCGGACCCAGGCTGGTTGCGGCCCCGTGTTAAAGGAGTCGGCCTCGTGTTTATTTATTCTACTTTCTTATTTATACTTCAGGATGCTCCTGACTCCAAGGTGTTCATTGTGCCTCTCTTAGACAACATCGACTTAGGAATTGGTTCCATTCACGGCAATATCCAGATATCTTTCAACATGGAAGCCTCACCGAGCACAAGAGACGTCGAGGACGTCATTCTCAACAACAGCGAGAAGCAGGACGTGGAAGCTAGCAGTGACAGCGATGTCAAGCGAACGTCGTCCATTGGGGAAGCCCCAGACGGTGGTGCCAAAGCATGGTCCGTCGTCGCTGGAGCATCCTTCATCCTCTTCTCGTCTCTGGGGTTCTCCAACTCCTTTGGCGTGTTTGAGGAGTACTTCCTGGTGCACCAGCTTGCCGACAGAACACCCGATGCCGTGGCCTGGATTGGGTCGATGAGTGTCTTTCTCCAGCTCTTCCTCGGTGTGCTCTCCGGGCCTCTCTTTGATCGATATGGCTCCATCGTTAGTAACCTGTCCGACTATATTTGCTGCTTTCCTCCGCACTGGAGTTTATACTCATCATACTTTTTAGGTCATCCGCCTGGCCGTGGTTCTCTATATTTTTGCACTCATGATGATCAGCATCTGCAAGACATACTGGCAGTTCATGCTTGCTCAGGGCGTGCTAGTCGGTATCTGCCAAGGCTTCCTCACCATCCCTGCCATGGCTGCCGTCTCACAGTACTTTGACAAGAAACGTGCTGCTGCTCTGGGTCTTAGCGTTGCCGGTTCATCTATTGGTGGTGTCGTCTTTCCACTTGTCCTCTCCCGCATGCTGAACAGTTCCACGCTTGGATTTGGCTGGTCGGTACGCGTCGTCGCCTTTATGAACGTCCCTTTTCTCATCTTTGCGGGCCTTGCCATTACGCCTCGCGTGCCATCTCGAAAATCTGCCTTTTTGATACCGTCTGCCTTCCAGAGCCGGACCTACTGTCTTCTCATTATCTCACTCTTCCTGACCTTTTTCGGAATGTTCATGCCTCTCTTCTACCTCCCATCCTACGCCGTCACCAAGGGCATGAGCCCGACACTCGCGTCCTACCTGCTGGCCATCCTCAACGCTTCCTCAACCTTTGGTCGTATCATCCCCGGTATCATGGCCGACAAGCTGGGAAAATTAAACGTTTTTGCAGCTGCCGGTATTGTCACTGGCATTATTGCATTTTGCTTCACAAAGGCAGAGTCGAATGCGGGCCTCATCGTGTACTCCATCTTTATCGGATTCAGTTCCGGCACCATTGTCTCTGGGTGCGCAGCGGCTTTCACCATATGTCTCGACGACCCACGACAGCTCGGCACGTATCTGGGCATGGCCATGTCTCTTGCATCCATCTCGCCACTGATTGGCGGCCCTGTCGACGGAGCCTTTCTGCGGACCTATGGGGGGTTCTGGGAAATGTCCATCTTTACCGCGGTTGTCTCCATAGCCGGCGGCTTCGTCACAATCCTCGCAAAATCTACACGGCCAGAGGGTATTTTTGGACGAGTTTAAGCTTAATATATCGATCTTCTGAGTGCGCCTCTCTCTCCAGTTTTTATACCCCTTCTTAGTACGGAACACCCAGTTGGATGGCATTATACTTGGACGCATGTTTTCTACTCTCTACTCTCCTTCGTTATTACATTAAGAGATCTGTGTAACACTAGAACTGGTACATTTCGTTACTGGAAAACCGTTTAATACACGCTTTTTCTACTTTGCGGGGAAGCTAGAGTAGACAAAAGATTCTATTCAGCATATAAGACAAAGTACTATTATTTTAGTTTGACCAAGGACTACGGCAGACGGACACCCTTCTCATCAAAGTAAATCTTCTTGCCGCTGTTCAGAGACTCTTGTAGCGTGTTACCAATACTGACAGCACGCACGGCAGCCGACAGCTCAAACGGCAGCGGCTGGTTGTCGAGACAGCAGGCTGTGAACTCGTTGGCTTCGGCCACAAAGGCCGGCTGGAAGCGCCCCCAGTAGTCCGGCGGGATCTCACGGCGGATGCCCGTGGGCTCGTGCATCTCGACCAAGCTGCTGATGGGGTTGGCATTGACGACCAGCTTGCCCTCCGTGCCGAGAATCTCGGTCATGTCGTGAGAGCCAGCAGCCATCATGCGCGAGGAAAAGAAGTAGGCAATGCGTCCGTCCCAAAACTCGACGATGCCGACGGCGTTGTCGGCGTCCTGGGTGTCCTTCAGCTCTGGGTGGACGGCCTGGATGCCGCTGGCAACGACGCTCTTGACGACAGCATCGGCACCTAAGAACCAGAGGCAGAGGTCAATGTCGTGGATATTGCAGTCGACAAAGATGCCGCCGCTGGTCAGAGAGTACTGGACGAAGAAGCCGGTGTTGTTGCGCTTATCGCAGGTCTGGGAGCGGAAGACGACGGCGCGTCCAATGTCACCCCGGGCCATGCGTCGGTGGGCGTCGCGGTAGGAGGGGTCGAAGCGGCGCGAGAAGCCGCACATGACTTTGAGGTCGGGGCGTTTCAAGGCAGCGTCGAGGACAGATTGAGACTGCTTGTTAGAATATTTCTTTTTCTTTCTGCTTTTTTTTTTCTTTCTTCCTCATTATTTAACTCTATGATATGCTCACAATTAGAGGATCCGTGTTCAATGGCTTCTCACACAAGACGTGCTTGCCGGCCGCGATGGCCTTGATGGCCTCTTCAGCGTGCACTGTCGTCACAGTGGCAATGACGACAGCATCGAGACCGGGATGCTGCAGCATCTTGTCAAAGTCGTTGTACACCGTCACGCCCTCCAGATTGGCCCTAGCCCATTCCGCCTCTGCCTCGACAGGCGTGAATGCGGCCACAACGGTAGCTCGGGGCGTTTGCTGGTGGAAGTTGATGGCATGACGGGAACCCATGCGTCCGAGCCCAGCCACAGCAACCCGAAGCTTTGACATGATGAACAAGAAATTATGAGTTTCAGGACAATTCCAAGATGGTCGTCATGGGATGAATGAGTACACAGTGGCTGAGTACACAGTGACAAGAGACCAGGAATAAAAGGCTTATGAAAGCTATGATATCAAACAGAGCTCTTTTTTCGACATCGTGAAGCTTCTTGGATTTATACCTCATGACTTGGCTTCCCTAGCTCCTCATCCCCAAGTCTCCAGTTCTCCAACTCTCCAGTTCTCCAACTCTCCGTATGTCCACTTCCTACCTCTTCCAGAAATGGTCGCAGCTTCCGGTAGTGCGGGAAAATTTGCCCGTTGTGGAAGCCGACGAGTACTGACGCGACGCGTACATAGTACTGACCATCGTGAGGTCTCGGACATCCAGCATCCAATGGCTGCCTAGTGACCCCAGTTGGGTGGCCAAGGCAGGAAGGAGCCGAGGGGGTACGCCGGTCTCCTGCACACCCCGCACGGGGCGGTACATTGACTTTGGAGAAGCGGGACACCATTTTTACAATCACATTCCTGTAATTTGTGGAAAATTGAGGGGGAGCCTTGAGTGGAGTACGTTTATGTGTCCAAGAGCTGACTTCGAATACGGGGATTTTCACCGTTTCTCTTCAGATCCAGTAAAAGGATGCAAACCCCGGTCATTTCTCTCCACATTCTGTAAAACCTGGACTGATCTACATCAAAAGTTAAATACGAGTGTGTATTCGTACTGGTGCTGCGCAACTTCTCCCAACTCGGACTTCTAGTTCTGTCCGAATGCTCCCTTGTTGTCTCCCGCTACAAATTATCCATTTATGTGATCTCACCGCATAAGTTTATCCGCTCAAGAACTAGGAGTACATAGTACTGGTCTGGGAGGTGCACAGAGTACTCCGGAAGTACTACGTATAGGTAGACAGGTTACAGTGTTGCCAGAGTACGGAGTAGTAACCCATTTTGAAATGAGTTACTATGTACTTGCGTTGGGGTGCGCAATTGCACGGCGTGGGCTGCAAGAACAAAAAGAACAAGTAGACTCGGCATAGTTTATGACTCTTAGTGAATGTAGCTTTAGAACCAATAGAAGACAAATATGATGCTTTGTTCATGTTGTGGATCAATTATTTGCACTTTGGCTCCTTGTGGCAACGGACCGTCAAAATGGAACGAGTAATGCTACCACAAGTCCACGAAATGTCAGAATAGCAAATATTCTCAAACATCATTTCTATTCTGGTATCTCGCCTGATCTTGAGTCCCTCAAATTCCATTGGAGGAACAATTTCAATCCACAAGGGTTGCAGAGTCGGTATATTGTTGCTTTTCGGAAGAAAGGGTGTCTCCCGTCTTGAGCAGCTCAGCCGAGGGTCAACTGTTGCCCAGTTTGGCGTTTAGGACATCCCGGGGATCTACACGACCTGGTTCTCTCGGAGATTCTTCCCAGATCAGACTTGCATCGGGTCATTGCAGTAGTAGTTTGTGTTGCACACCCAAGCGTCTGCCGGAGCAGATAACCAAGACATTCCATAGAAGGGAGTATCCAGCGACGAGCGTGAGACAGATGCGGGGGAAATGGCATAAGACGCGAGAATGACGAAAAAGGCATTTTTCTCCTGGGGAACATGGAGAATGATGGAGACACCGCGGAGATGTTCCCGGTCTGGCATACGAGCTGAGTCCAATTTAGGAAATGGACGAGCTCTAGAGTGGCCAATGAAATGTTGAGAGGAGTGACAATTGGGGGCACTTCCATTGGCATGCCACTGGCACGGACCAAAGGACAAAGGGGAGAGCGCTGGGGTGCATGAGGAGATTGGGGGTGAGAGTGGGGAGATGGGTCAAGGTGACAGACAACCTACAGCAGTGTTACGCAGTACGCGGTAGAAGTCCTTGTGGCCGTGACATCACTCTCGGATTGGTGTTGGGGTACAGAGGGACAAGAATATGAGGTCAGGATGGATGTTTGACCAAGGTGTAGAACGACTATATAATGTCTGATGATCGTCAACACGTTTTCATTCTGGCTCTCGGGGCGTGTTCTTCAGAGTGCTCAGTGCGCCATCTATTTTCCCATTACACAATTCATCCTCGAATCCAGCCCACCTCGCCAGCAATGACCAACGACTCTACCAAGGCAACATCTTGGACTGGCCACGTCGAAGATCCAGCCATGGACAGCAAGGGCGTGGTTCAGCCAGCCGCCCATGATGAGCGTCCCGTGTGGGAGACACGCGAGGCATATGGCAAGGCTGGTAAGTGGCGTCTTCTTCTCGTCAGTCTCGCAAGCGTCCTTCTCTAACTGGCTAGGCATCATGGGTATCTTTAGCAACCGTTACGTCACTGCTTGTGCAGCCTTTGCAGCTATCGGCGGCTCGCTCTTCGGCTACGACCAGGGCGTCGTGTCGGTGACCCTAGTCATGGACCAATTCCTCAACGTGTTTCCCGAAATTCACAGCGGATTCAAGAAGGGTATTCTGACGGCCATGGTCGAGCTGGGCGCCTTTATTGGTGCCATGAATATGGGCTGGATGAGTGACAAATTCTCTCGCAAGCGGGCCATCTTTATTGCGTGCATCATCTTCTTGGCCGGATCGGCCATCCAGACGGGTGCCCGCGACTATGAGACGCTGGTTGGTGGCAGATTCCTCGGCGGCGTCGGCGTCGGCATGCTAGCCATGGTGGTCCCTGTCTACATTTCAGAGATTGCACCACCGGAGATGCGTGGCACGCTCTTGTGCTTGCAGGAGCTGTCCATCGTATTAGCCATCGTGGTGGCCTTTTACATCACCTATGGCACGCGGCACATTCAGAGCGAATGGGCCTGGCGGCTGCCCTTTCTCATCCAGGTTCGTTGCCAGACAAGTCCGTATGAAAGTCCATGACTAACAAGAGCACGGCAGGTTATTCCTGCTCTCATCTTGGCCGCTGGCATTCCCTTCCTTCCCTACTCGCCCCGCTGGCTCGCCCTCAAGGGCCGCGACGACGAGTGCCTGCAAGTCCTGAGTAAACTGCGAGGCCTACCCGAGACTGACCAGCGAGTCATGACGGAATGGTTTGAGATTCGTGCCGAGGCCCAGTACCGTCAGGAAGTCAGTCATGAACTGCATCCCCAACTCCAGGACGGTAGCAAGTGGAACCGTGTCAAGCTGCATGTGCTCGACTATCTCGACTGCTTCCGCAAGGGCGTCTGGCGCCGCACGCATATTGGCATCGGTCTGATGTTCTTTCAGCGTACGTAATCATGTATGCCGTCCTATGAAACGATTCTAACCTGGCAGAATTCATCGGCATCAATGCGCTGATTTACTATTCTCCTACTCTCTTTGCTACCATGGGCCTCGACTATGAGATGCAGCTCGACATGTCGGGCGTCCTCAACATCTGCCAGCTCATTGCCTGCGTCTGGTCCCTCTGGGGTATGGACCGCTTCGGTCGCCGTCCCCTGCTGCTCCTTGGCGCTGCTGGCTGCGGCATTTCCCACCTCATCATTGCCATCCTCGTCGGCAAGTATGAGAACGCCTGGGCCACACACAAGGTCGAAGGCTGGGTCTCTACGGCTTTCCTCTTTATCTTTATGCTCATATTCGGTGCCTCGTGGGGTCCCATCGCCTGGGCTCTCCCCGCCGAGATCTTCCCGGCATCCCTCCGCAGCAAGGGTGTCGCCTACTCGACCATGTCCAACTGGCTCAACAATTTCATCATTGGCCTTATAACACCGCCTCTCGTGCAGGATACAGGCTTTGGTGCGTACGTGTTCTTCTGTGCTTTTTGTCTCCTGGCCTTCCTCTGGACTTGGTTCTTCGTTCCGGAAACAAACGGCCGTACCCTCGAGCAGATGGACCACGTCTTCAAGGACAACACAGCCGAGCATGAGACCGTACGCCGGTCGCGTATCGAGGCCGAGATTGCTGCGACTGTTTGGCAGGGAGGCCGCCCTGGTGGCGAGCCAACGAATGTGAGTGCGTAATTTGAATGCTGTCGAATGGTGCCTTGCATAGTGCATTTCATCACATGCTTCCTCCATTCTCTGTGTTCAAGGTAAGTACAGTTCATAGGATGGCGTAGTCTGTGAATAAAAATATCGTGTATATCTCTCGTGTATATTGTGTAGTGTGGGACTGGATCCCGGTGCTGATTTCTAGATCAGAAAGGCTGAACCCTGGCTCTGAAGTGACCTTATCCATTCTTATCTTTAGAATACAAAGGTGCGATCTAGCTGATGAGAGACATTGGTGTTAAGCCAACATCTCATCATGTTTAGGGTTCCAATGTTTTGTTGGGGCATTTATTATTTACGAGTAATGTGGTTTTAACCAAAATCTATTGTCTCTACAGAGCATGGTGCTGAAAAGCATATCATGTCTACTTTTAGACTTTATGTCCGCGGCTTTTGATGTCCGTATTTGTAATGACTAGATCTAAAATCCTTCATGTTAGATCTTATTATCAAAAGCTATTAAGCAAGTTTTTATTTTGTTTGTCTTAAAAAGCCTCCTTGTTCGGCTGGACATGCCTGATTGCTCTGCGTATACGCAGTAATAAGCTATCACTCGTCGTGTAGACCCACCATGGCATCGTTTCTCTCTGACTCATCATAGCTCATAAGAACGTCCGAAGTCGCTACAGCCCAGACGCCTCTTGAACAAGACAACAATAAAAGGTTTCGAGTCACTGCTACATCGTTTCTTGTCTTTCCCATCAGCAATGGCTTCTCAGAATCGACCACAGGGCGAAATCGTGACAGGAGGGCCGGCAAAACGGCCGATCCACCTGGGGGCTGCAAGCATTCCTGGCCGCTTCATTACACTCGTCGGACTGACAAAAGAGCACGCTGCTCCCCTCTTCCCACAGCTAGGCGGCACTGAGAACGGCTGGATCTGGGACTACATACCCGATGGGCCCTTTCTGGATTTTGACCCGTTTTACAAGGTCATTGCTGCCAAGGAGATCTCGAAAGATCCCGTTTTCCATGCCATTATTAACAACAACACACAAGAGGTCGCCGGCTACATTGCGCTGATGCGGATCGACGAGAAGAGCAGGTGCGTCGAGGTGGGCCACGTCATATTTTCGCCAAAGTTGCAAAAGACGCCCGGTGCTACAGAGAGCGTGTACCTCCTCATTCGTCTGGCATTTGAGGACCTGGGCTTCCGCCGCTGTGAGTGGAAGTGCAATTCGCTCAATATGCCCTCACACCGCGCGGCCGAGCGGCTGGGGTTCAAGTACGAGGGGACGTTCCGGAAGCATTTGATTGTCAAGGGACGCAATCGGGACACGACGTGGTTTTCCATGCTGGACGATGAGTGGCCAGTCTGTAAAGCTGCCTTTGAGGCCTGGCTCTCTCCCGAGAACTTTGATGCAGACGGCCAACAGAAAGAGGGGCTGGCAGGTATTCGAAAGAACCTGGCTGCATAAAGCAGAATAGATAGGCACTTTTGTACTTTTGTATCTCCAGTTTCAACATACTGTGCTTGTGTTCATTTCTCATGTGTAGTCTATACGGCCAACGCAATTTTCCTCATCCAAACCCCGCGTCCCATATCCCATCCAAGTCCAGCATCGCTTTCCAAAAGGAGGCATCCTCCTCATGGAACTCTCCGACCCCGCCAATGCCGTCCATGTCCAGAAATGCGCTGGGCTGCAGCTTCTGGTGGCCACCAGCCATGGGAGACGGCGAAAAGGACGGCAGGGACAGTGGCGGAAGCGTCGTCTCTCTTGACCCACAGGGTGTTGCCCCGCTCGATCCTGCAGAATGAAGGGATCGCTCCATCAGCTGACCTCCAAGAGTCCGTTCCTGGCCGATGTCGCCTGCGGCGGCCGCTGCCAAGCCACGCTGCTCGACCGGCAGTTTGGCTGCGATCCATAGCCGGATCCACCGAAGCCGGTCGAGTAAAGTAAACATCATGTATCGATAGTTGTCGTCGCTAACGCATCGTACATTTTCTGGAGGCTGTGCACGTATTCCTCTATCTCCAGCAGAATCCCGGCCATCAACCACTCCGATCAACTCCTGCCATGAACGCAGATGCTCTTCGAGCCGAAGAGACATGGCTACAAAGTCGAGCTGCCGGCGCGCTCGCACGACATCCCAGTCTGGATCGTCCATCAGAAAGAGCAGGCGCAGAGATGTTACCAAACAAAAGGACATGTGGACGAGGCTCATATAGGGGATGTAGGACAGCAGGGCGACGGGGATGCGGCAGTATGTGCCGGTGAATGTCTGGATTTCCAGCAGACAGTTCCACAGACAATCTGCACGCTGAACGCCGTCAAGCGGGTCTCGTGTGGTAGTAGAGGT
Source organism: Esteya vermicola (assembly GCA_002778215.1). NCBI lineage: Eukaryota > Fungi > Ascomycota > Sordariomycetes > Ophiostomatales > Ophiostomataceae > Esteya > Esteya vermicola. Next base: position 4,285,615 of record PCDM01000001.1, read on the forward strand.
GGGCGACGAAGGTGGTGGGCGCATGTGAATGGCAGACTCATACAGACGCAAGAGCACAGCGTGATAGTTGAGCCAGAAAAAGTCTGTTTTGTCAGCCGAGGTGAAGCACGAGTATCTGACAAAGGGCGAAACCTAAACTTGTATTAAAAAAAAAGAAGAAAAAGAAAGACACTCACCGTTACTTGTTACTTCCTGTGGTAGGTTTTGCAAAAATACGTCGAGCTCCTTGCGGATAGAGTTGACAGACATGAGCAGGGGAGCCAGACTCAGACTACCAGAAGAGAGGGACAAATCAGAGTCGGGGTTCGGGAGCGTCACGTAGATGCGATAAGTAGTCTTTGCCAGATAGACAAGGGCTACCAGGAAACTGTCTGATTCGAACTCGCGTTTCTCTTGCAACACACGACAGCAGTTGTCAAAATAGGAGTTGTAGGAAAAGGTGCAGGCCCGACGGCTAAAGCTTGATACTCTATCCCGTTCAGCACATGTCAGACAAACGAGTCCAACGTTCTCCGTGGACATTACTTACGTAGTGCAGACAAAATAGCAGCCTAGGGCTGCACGCATATCCTCGATGCTGCGTGCCGTATTTGGTCTCAGAATATCCTTGCCACGCAGCAAGTCACGCGTCGCCTCGGTGAGTTGTTGGCCCGGGATCGACATCATCATGGTGTGTGATTTGTGCAGGCCCAGGTCAACCATGAGACCCATGGCCAACTGAACGAGCGGTGTTGTCTTCATTTCGATGAAATAACAGTAATGCGTCCTTGGAGTGATTGTCAGCACTTGAGAGAATACTTTTTTCTGTGAAAAAGGGGATGGGTAGCACAAACCAGGAAAGACTTAGAAGCGTTGCCTGTAACAACTCCAGAGTCTTCTCCTGCTCTACGACGACTCTGTGTGACAATTGCTCAAGGAACCAGCGCCTCGCATATCGCTGTAGCGGTGGTGACGGCGGCTTGACAATCAGGACAATGATACGGAACAGCAGAGGTTTCTGCTGGTACAGCTCGCGTGCCGATAGATCTGGCGGCAGTGGCACAAAGGGGAAATGAGAGCTGCACCGACGACGGTAGTCGGCCAAGGCAGCCTCGCCCTCTAGCATCGTGATGACGAAATCGGGTATGATTTCTACTTGCTCCGGTGGCGGTGGTTGTATCTGCTGGACAGATTGGGATAGCTGCATGGGCTGCCCATTCTGCGCCGGGGAGACGTGGCGGGCAAGGGGCATTGCGTCAGGATGATGTCCTGGGGGGCCATTCGTGGGTACCGAAGCTGAAGTAGGAGCTGGATAGGATGCCTGCGCATCAGGCGAGTGACCTGCAGAGACAGAAGTTGCAGCTGTTCCAGGAGGCTGTGAGGACGATGTGTCTGGCTGGAACCCCGGGCTGTTGCCGGGAGTGAGAGGAGCCAGTGGCTGAAGGGTAGATGCGGCAGTAGCAGCAGTGTTCTGCAGCTGCTGACTGGCTGAGAGGAGAGACATGAGGCCGTCGAGCTTCTGCTCCAGCTGTCCGACTCGACTGTACGTTCAGTTACTATATGGGGCAGAGGAGAGAAGGGACAGCATACTCACGTGGTTTGACCCCGTCGAGGGCCACGGCGCCTTAAGCTTGGCAGAACACACTCGCTTCTGCTGCGAGAGCATCTGGGCTGATCAGAGAAGAATTCAGAGAAAAATGGAGGAATAAAATACTCTACCTCTCACAAGGCGCTTCTCCTGGCTCCGATACCCATTTGCACTTGAGCTTGGACGCGCTGCATCGGGCACACGCTCGCGGTCGAAACTTTGGTATATCGGCCGCCGGGGCCAGCGAAGAATCCGGAACTTCCGGCCGAGGAGATGCTGGAGCTGAAGACAGCTGCATTGTTATATCGGTCTGCTCCTGAATTGAAGAAGAGGCATCTTGGACATGGACGGCGGGCCAGTGGGACATGAATAGGAGCAGGACGGATAGATCCGCAGAGAAAGACTAATGAGCAAAAAGGTACCAGAGTTGCAAAGTTTCTGTTGAGCAATCTGTATCAGCAAAACTGCAGAACTCCGAGAAGAGGTGAATATAGTCGACTCTCCGGCAGTACCGGAATGTTTTCTGCCTCGGCACTCTTAGGTCAGCTTTGTGTTACCAAGCACAGTGAGGAGCGAAAAAGGCGTGACGCGGCCAATACGAGTAAGGTGCGGTGTACGCAGTAATGCGCAGCAGATCCAAGGGATAAAGAAATAAAGAGCCAAAAAAAAAAGAAGCTGCCTAGTACCTGGAATAATCGATGGCTCTCTAACGCGCAAAACCGTTGCTTGTTAATGGAGAAGCAAGTGGCGGGCTCGGAGAAACAGGTCGGATTTCCTTGTCTTGCTGAGTCAATGCCGAGCGCATTCGGTCGGGAAATCTCAGTTTAGCCGAATCCCGAATACTTTCCAGTTGGACCAATCGGGCGTGAGCAGAAACAAGCTTTGTTGCCCGAGGCACAGAGTCTTACCCGAAGAGGAAATGCTCCCCTGATAGTACCCTCTGCAGATCATGCGAGAGACCTGGTCCCTGGACAAGCTTCGTCTATTCGGGCGTCCCGAAGGCTGGACGTGTTGTTGTACGGCTTCTATATGAATAGGAGGCCCATCATGGAACAATGCCGTGGTAAGAAGAGTCCTTCAGTCACTCGTTTAAGAATTGTTCGCTCTGGACAGAATGCCAACGGAGACGGAGTCAAAGTCTACACAAGCAGAGGCGGATGGGAACGGTCACGGATCCGACAGCACGTTCAACGAGGCACCTTTAGCCAAGACGACAACATCGACAGGCGACGCGCAATATCTCGAAGGAATCCGTCTCTTTGCTACCGTCGGTGGCCTGTTTCTCGCGGCCCTTTGTGTTTCTCTGGTAAGACGACAAGATAGTAAGAGTCAAAAGGGGGGGTTGACGGCACACTAAACAAGTCAGGATCGAACCATCCTCTCGACAGCCATTCCCCAGATCACAACCGAGTTCAGTTCCTTGTCCGACGTGGGCTGGTATGGCAGTTCGTATCTCTTGACGTCGGCCTGTTTCATGCTGTCGTTTGGCAAGCTGTACTCTGAGTTCAACATCAAATGGATCTTCCTCACCGTGGTGGCCATCTTTGAGGTCGGCTCCATCATCTGTGCGGCGGCTCCGAGCTCGCCTGTACTGATCGTTGGACGTGCCATTGCCGGCCTGGGCTCTGCCGGCGTCACAAACGGCGCCTTTACGGTACGCCTAAAGAGAAGGTGGAAATATGCTCAACTCTGCTAATGGTCTAGATCCTCGCCGCCAGTCTCCCGCTTCATAAACGGCCAAAATACACGGGTGCCATCAGTGCCGCCATGGGCATCTGCCAAATGGTTGGCCCGACACTCGGCGGCGTCTTTGCCAGTCATGTCACCTGGCGCTGGTGTTTCTGGATCAACCTACCCCTTGGCGGCATTACAATTCCGGTCATCTTCTTTTTCCTCCAACTGCCCGACAAGAAGAAGGAGAAGAAGACGGAGGACGGCAAAGAGTCGCCGGCCGGACCAACTTTTATTCAGCGCCTCGATCTCCTCGGCACCATCTTCCTCATTCCGAGCACCGTCTGTCTCCTGCTGGCCCTCCAGTGGGGCGGCAGCGAGTACGAGTGGAGCAGCTGGCGCATCATTGTGCTGCTGACCATCTTCGCCGTTACTTTTGTTATCTGGGTGGCCGTGCAGATCTTTGAGGGCGACGCCGTGGCCACGCTGCCAATGTTCATTGTACGCAACCGGTCGATTGCAGCGGCTCTCTTCTACACCATGACGCTGATGAGCATGTCCTTTCTGATGTCGTACTTTCTGCCCATCTGGTTCCAGGTCGTGCGTGACGCCTCGGCCATCAAGTCGGGCGTGAATTTGCTGGCCATGACCGGGCCTGCGAGTGCCATGTCTCTTTCTGTGGGCTTTATAGTGAGCAGGTGCCCCCCCCTTTGTCTCTCCTGTCTTGATCAGTGCTAAAGACTTCCTTTCTAGACATCTGCCATTGGATATTATGTTCCCATGCTGATGGGAGGAACCGTGTTCGCGTCTACTGCCTGCGGTCTCATCTCTCGTTTTGGCGTCGATACAACTACTGGGTACTGGTATGTCTGCTCTTTCCTGCCGTTGTAATATCACTGTCTGACACGAGTCCTAGGGCCGGGTCTCTTGTCATCCTCGGTCTGGGGACGGGCATGGGAATGCAGCCCACCGTCCTGATTCCCCAGGTGGAGCTGACCGGCCGCAATATTGCCCTCGGTGTTTCGGCCATCATTTTTGTGCAGACCATATCAGGAGCCATCTTCTTGTCTGTGGGGAGCAATCTGCTGAGCAGCCGACTTCTCACGGAGCTGCAGGCGCGTGTTCCCTCTATCGATGCGTCTACCGTTGTCGACTATGGTGCGTCGCCGGGACTCCGCCAGGCCATGCTCCGCCTGTACGACGAATCGACAGTACAGCAGATTATCGAGTCCTACGCAGTCGCACTACGGAATATTTTTCTTCTGGCACTGATCCTTGTCTGTCTGAGCATTTTGGGGTCTTCCATGGTGCAATGGCGAAATGTCAATGCGGGCAAGAAAGCAGTTGCAAAACCCAAGGACCCGGAGAAGCCTCTCGAGAATACCCCGTCCAGCAGAGAAGGCAGGCCAGCAGAGGCAGAGAACCAGGAAAAGCAAGCACTGTAGAGAAGAGCATAGTTGGTATAGATTTTGCGTCTTTTTATTTTTTCATTTATTTTTCAGTCATCTTATCCTTTTAAAAGGTTGGAATTAGAATAGAGTCAACAGCATTTCCATCTTTGGGTCAACTGTGCTATCCTCCTCTTTGCTCAGATCTTTCCTTCCGTGGCTAGACGGCGAATCGTAACGAGGCTCGACGCCGTAGCCTTTTGTCCAACCTATCATGTTTCCATTGCTGATCAGCCATGGTCAGAAGGGTAACGAAAGAGTTGTTCGACTGACCTCTATGTGACGCTCGGTGGCCTCCTTGGTGGCATCGCTGCCCTCTTCGAGCTCGTCGTGCTTCCAGGCAAAGACGTAGGTGAGGTAGAGATCCTCAGGCTTGTCTGAGGGTCCAGTGCTGACGACGTTGAAGACAACACTGCCGTTGTCGAGGGAATAATCGACGCGGTTGGGCGGGTGTTCAGTGCAGACCTCGTGGATCTCGTTTGCGTGGCCGCTGGCGATGCTGTATTCCTTCTTGAACGTGGCGGTGCGTTCGATGACGCCGTTATCGTCCTTGAGGGTTCTGCTCTTCTCGATGACGGGCACAAACAGCTGGGGGTTGCGGATCTTGATCTTGAGGGCAGCATAGACCTGGTCCTGGGTGAGGACGGGCGTGACGCCCTCTGGGTTGACAGGGACGGTGCTGGAGTGGTGAATGACGACCATGTTGGCGATGAGTTGTTAGCGAGGGGGGGTGTTGGTAATGGATTGTTTGGATGTTGGTGTCAGGGGCAGAGTCTAGAGGAAAAAGGATGAGAAGACGAAGAGAAGAAGAGTAGAATTTATAGAGCAGTGTATTCTGGTTTCTAGCTCGGGTAGCCCCGAGACTCTACAAGTCTCCGGCATCGAAGGATCCTGGCTCTCTGTGAGTCTATGCTGTGTAGTCTTGGGGAAGTCCGCCTCGCCCGTATGTTTTATTCGTCATGTTTTATATTATCTATTTTATTTTGTTGACATTATATTTATATTATTTTATTAGAAGAATACTTTATGTATCTGGCTTAAAGATTTATCGACTAGTCCGAATTGCTCTCCCGCAATATATGGAGATGGTTACTTACAGGCAATATAAGAGGATGTATTCGTCAGAGTAGTTGGGCTCTGCTAGAAAAGGGTTGGAGAGATCTTCCAGCGTCCCGCCCTGCCAGCCTCCCTTTTATTAGGCTCTGAGCTCAGAGGACTGTGTAGCCAAGAGGTGGGCTGACGTCGTCTGTGGGTCTCAGCTTTTATCGGCTTTGCGCAGGAGTGATCTTTTCTCTTTTTCGTCTACCGTCTTTTTCGACATTCTTGTGCTCCTTGCCTCTTTGCATAATTTTAATAAAGGAAAAGTACTTTTGATTTCACGTGATTCTCCTTCTCTAAAGTACCATTTTGACTCACGTGCCACTGGAACATGTACGGTTTCCTCACCGGCCACTCTCAGCCAATGAATCGCTTCGTGTACAGCTGAAGCTCTCCCTAGAATCCCCTTGAAGCTGCTAGAGGTGCTAAAGGCGCCTAAAGCTGCTACAAAGCTGCTAAAGCTGCTACAAAGACCTCTACGGCTGCCTCCTGCTCGTCATCAGAGCCTAGGCAATTTAGTGGGGGCAAGCTTCCCCCACTTCCACCTCGCTATTATTTGTCTTGTCTACATAGTATGGTCTTGTCTCTCCCCACTTTGCCATCAGCCACCTTTCCCACAGCCATTTTTTTCCCACTCGACTCGTATTTTCCAGATCCTAGCAAAGCACCACACACCCTTCTGCTCCGATCGCTCTCACGACCTTTTTCGCGATAAGACATTCAGAGCCTCGCCGCTCGCACGCGACTCCCCTGCATAGATTCTGCAACATTTGCATTCACTTCTTCTTTTTCCTGCTTCTCGGCAGCCCAGCCCAGCCCAGTCAGCTTCCCCGCTTGCCAGCTTTCTGCTTTCTGTTTTCTGCTGCCTGATATCCTCGAATCTCTTTGCCAACCATAGCCGCCCGCCCATATTGCAGTCATGGCTCCTCCTCCTCCTGCGAACCTGCCGCTGACGGAGCGGCTTCTTGTGCTGGCCAAGACCCTTCAGTGTGAGTGTTGTGTCTTTTGTCCAATTTTGCAAATGAAAAGAGATGAAAAGAGAAGATGAAAAGAGAAGAAGAAAAAGAAAGGAAAAGAAAAGAAAAGGACAGCACAACACAACAGAAATTCACTGAGTGACTCGTGCTAACTCTTGTCTTTAGTCGGCTGGTTTGTCGGGTATGTTGAACACTGACAAGATTCTCGACATCATTTCTCGTCTTTTCCACTGACCTCTTAGCCACCTGACACTGATTCTGTCGACGCTCCGGTACTCGCTCTCCTGGATGCGCTTCAACTACTACTCGTTCTTTGCCCGCTTCTCCTACCGCACTGCTTTTGTTTCCGCTGCCGCTACATACGGCATCGTTGTCTACAAAACCTTCCGTGCTCGGTCCAAGGGAGGACGCCTGGCAGGAGGCCCGGCCAGTCTGCTGACCGACGAGAACGTGCAGTACTTGCGTATGTTTTCCTCTTCTTTTCCCCCCGCCCCCATGGCGGCCTGTTTTGTTTCTCACATTCCAGTCCTGGCCATCGTCTGGCTCTACTCGTCCCAGTACATTCTGGCCCTGCTCCCGTACACCATCTACTCCGTCTTCCACGTGGCCACGTACACGCGCACGAACCTCATCCCCACCATCTCGCCGCCTAAGCCGCTCTCGTCGGCGGCCGGTGCGTCGCCGAATGCCAAGACCCAGTACGCCACCCACCCGCTGTCCGACTCCATGGGCCGCTTCGTCAAGCAGTACTATGACTCGTCCATGTCCGTCGTTGCCTTTCTCGAGATTGTGCTCTGGCTGCGTCTGCTGCTCTCGGCCGTCACCTTTGCACGCGGCTCCTGGATCCTACTCATCCTCTACTCGTCCTTTCTGCGTGCCCGCTTCTCGCAGAGCCAGCACGTCCAGAGCACCTTTGAGCACATTGAGGCCCGCATCGACAACTTGACGGGCGCCCAGGGCATGAACCCCACGGTGCGCCAGACCTGGGAGAGCGTCAAGGCGATTGTCCGCCAGGTCTATGCTGCGACCGATGTGCAGCGCTACCTGGGCGGTGCAGCTCCGCGCAAGTCGGAGTAGAGCTGCCAATCCCAGAGCGGGAGAGACAGCACAGGCCGACTGGATCACGTGTCACTCGGAACGGAGACTGCGCGTGTTCTCGTGACTTTTCCTGACTGATGATTTCCTGTTCACGGTCGCATGAGCAGGTATGGCAGCATTGCGGTATTACGGTAACACGACATCCAGATTTATGTAACAGCGGGCATAAACGTGGAGGGCCAAATCACGAGGTCGGCCGTGTACTTGTACGAGTTGGTGTGAATGGAACGATGAATTGGCAGATTATGAGAGGCAGAGGAAGTGGCAGAGAGGCAGAGAGGCAGAGAGGCAGAGAATGAGGCAGAGAAAGAAGCAGATAGGATGCGAACATTTTGGTGTGGGGTTTCATTTTTGTGTTTTCTTGCTCTTGTTCTTGCTCTGATTTGTGTTCCACCTGTTTCGCTGCTTTGCTTTCTTATTCTCTTGTTCCAATAGTGCTATAGGTATACACACCGACGGGGAGTTTGGTGGATGACACGGTTGGCAGTACAACGTACTACATTAGCTATCTTTAACAATGTGTCCAGTGCCTTGTCCTGAGTGATTGGGTAGATGCGGTTGTTGGGCTGGTTGGGGCACTGCAGAGCTAATGCAGCCGCCTTATTTTCTGTACAGGCGAGAGTCCGGCATTCCAATGGTAAAATTGGTGGATTTTTCAGCCCAGGCGGTTTGGCTAGGCTAATTGGATATGACGTCGATGGAATTGGAGGCCACCAAACGCCCACCAAACGCCACAGGACGGTGAAGAAAAAGGGGGAAGAAACCGAGACGCTGCTGGGAAATGAATAGACAATACGAATAATCTAGTGTGGCCCTATACAGATGGCCTCTCTTCTTCGCCGCATTGTTGCCGGTCCACGTGCCGAGCACGCTGAAACCGGCCTCGACCTCTGCTATGTGACGCCCAGCCTGATTGCCACGTGAGTGAAGGAGCAGGGAGCAGGGCAGAAAAAGAGAAGAGAGAAAAGAATAGAGACTGACCATCCAGATCGGGCCCTTCCCAGTCCTATCCCCAGCTGGCCTACCGCAACCCGCTCGATCGCCTCGTTGCCTACCTCGACAAGCAGCATGGCACCCACTGGGCCATTTGGGAGTTCCGCGCCGAGGGCACTGGCTACCCTGACGAGGCCGTCCACGGACGCATTCGCCACTACCCCTGGCCCGACCACCACCCGCCGCCCTTTCGACTCGTGCCGCTGATTGTCGCCAGCATGCGGCAGTGGCTGGACGGGGGCGACGACGACGGCAGTGCCAGCGCTGCACAGACAGCCACAAGACGCGTCGTCGTGGTCCACTGCAAGGCCGGCAAAGGCCGCTCCGGCACCATGGCCTGCAGCTATCTCATTGCCGAGTGTGGCTGGTCGGCACAGCAAGCCCTCGCCCGCTTTACGGAGCGCCGCATGCGGCCTGGCTTTGGCCCGGGCGTGTCGATCCCCTCACAGCTGCGCTGGATCGGCTATGTGGAGCGCTGGGCGCGGCAGGAGAAGAGGCGGAGAGAGGCGAATGCCAGTGGCCGCGTCGGCGTGGTCGGTCTGCCCTATCGGGACCGCGCCGTGGAGATTGTCGAGATCCACGTCTGGGGCCTGCGCCACGGCGTCAAGCTGGCCGTCGAGGGCTATGTCGACGAGGGCAAGAAGATCCACATGTTCCACACCTTTACCAATGATGAGCGGATCGTCGTGCAGGGCGACGCGCCTGGCGGCGGTGGCTGGGTGGATTTCCTGTCCGACATGGCCGGGGCGCGGTCACGGAACAGCAGCAGAGAGCGGCAGGACAGGGAGACGGGACTGGAGACGCCCGCTCGGCACAACACCGACGACCTCTTGGCGAGCCACACCCATCATAATGCATCTGCCGGACCCTCTGCCCTGCCGCAACGAAGCCAGACAGCGGCCATTCCGGCGTCGTTCCTCTCGCCTTCCACTACGCCAGCCTCGACAGCCTCGACAGCTTCGACAGTGTCACCAGCGACATCTGGCGCACGCCACACCTTCCCGGGCGGCCGGTCTGTCGTCTTCCGCCCTCAGACGCCGGTCCGCGTCCCCAACAGCGATGTCAACATCGACCTCGAGCGCCGACACAAGGCCAAGCCCAGCAGTCTCGGAGGCCTCACCATGGTGTCGTCCATTGCCCATGTCTGGTTCAATGCCTACTTTGAGGGCAACGGGCCCGAGCAGGAGGGCCGGCCCGACGAGAGCGGCGTCTTTGTCGTCGACTGGGACGCGCTGGATGGCATCAAGGGCTCCAGTCAGCGTGGCACGCGGGCGGCCGACCGGATTGCCGTCATGTGGCGGTTTGCCAAGGACGATCCGGCGACAGAGGACGCGACGAGCACAGCACAGGGCGACGAGAAGGACGTCGTTCCCCAGATGCGGCCGGCCGATTGGAGAGGCAGCGAACCAGAGGAGGACAATGCGAGTGACAGACATCTGGGCCTGCGCAAGCAAGAGCCCTACAGTGCCAGCATCAGCCAGGCCAGCAGCATGCAGAGTGTAGTGGACGCCGCAGCCAAAAGGGGTAGCAGCAGCGAGGACGGCGAGGACAGGAAGAAGCAGACTGAAGAGGAAGAGGGCGTCCGTTCCAGTGGGCCAAACGGAGAGGATCTGGCAGATGCAAAGGGATCCTAGGCTACTTTTGTACATTTTCATTTCATAGCAGACAGTCTCATAGTCCCATTCTGAATATCATAAGAGGCATGAAAAATGCATCAGTCAAGACCTACCTGTAAGAGAGCAGAGCAGTGCTGAGGCTCTCTTAAACGAATCACGTGATCTGGTGTAGTGGTCGCGGATCGCCTATTGCGACCCATGACGAAACCTGAACAAGCCAACAATGAACAGCAAAGACTAGCGATTCTTTCTGCGATGCGCCGCATCCTGCCGTATACAGCATACGAACATGCCGCCCGCTCGCGCGTCTCGAAAACGAGCAAGCGAACCGGAAGCACCGGTGTCTGCAGCGAAACGAGTTCGCTCAGATAGCAAGACAACAGCCGCGAGCCAGAGAGGCAAGAGAGGCAAGACAGGCAAGACAGGCAAGACAGGCAAGACAGGCGGCATGACGGCGGCAGCGGCAAAGAAGGATCCGACTGCGTACGCTACACCTCGAAAACAGACTCTCTTTGACGCCCTCGATGTCGTCGGCGATTCTCCCTCCTCGTCGACCACGGCAGGCCCTCGACCGTCCCCTCTTTCGGAGCGACAACACCTCGAGAACCTCGACGACGATGACGATAGCTCCTTGACATCCTTGACCGACCAAGAGTTTGAGGATGTGCCATTGGCCGGGAGTGTGGACAAGAAGGGACGGAAAGGGAATACTACGGACGGCGACGACGATGACGACGACGACAACGATATTGAGTTTGAAGATGTTGCGCCACCGCCACCGCCGCTCTTTTCGGCCATGGAGGACGATACAGACTACCATGGGGGCTCGGGCGACCTCGAGCTGACGCTGCACAAAGACACGCGTGTGTCGCTGACAAACCCATACGGCGACAAGAAGGGTCCGTCCAAGGTCGAGCGCCTCGTGCGGCACGCGACGCACTGCATGCACGTCCAGGCGCTCATGTGGCACAATGCGCGGCGGAATGCGTGGCTCTGTGACGCCGAGCTCCAGGGCATTCTTCTCTCCCTGTTGCCGCCGCGGCTATGGGACGAAGTCGATCGATTCCGACGAGGCTCTGGGCTGGAGGAAGTAGACGCGCGGCAGGACAGAAAAGACAAGAGACAGGCAAAGGGCAAGGGAAAGGGAAAGGACAAAGCACCAGCCAGCCGTGGTTCGGGAGACTGGAGTCAGGCTGCCAAGCGGCTCGAGCAAGGCCGGGGCGTCGTCGACGTCAGCCACGGCGATCCCCTCTTCCGGCTGATGCGCGTCCTCTCGGCCTGGTGGCGCCAGACGTTTCGGATCACAGCCCCTGGCCTGCGCAAGATGGGCTACCTCTCGCTGGAACGGCTCGACCGCTACCTCAAGGCCTACGACCACGCCGCCGGCCTCGACCCCCGCCGCTTTGGCGAGCTCGTTCCCAGCCGCGCCGTTCTCCGTCTCTGCGCCCAGAAGCTGTGTGGAAGCCGCGACGTCGGCGCGCAGCTGTTCACGGCCCTCTTGCGCGGCCTCGGCCTCGAAGCCCGCATGGTTGCCAGTCTGCAGCCACTGGGCTTTGGCTGGAACAAGATGGAGGACGCCGACCGGGAAAAGGAGGATAGCCGAGAGGAGAATGTGCCCACAGCTGGGATTGCATTGATACCTTCCCGTCCTGCCCAGGCAAAGTCACGGAGAACGCCAGACGACATTGTCAGAAACATGTCGGGCGCCGCCCGACGACGAGCGTCACGCGAAAATACCATCGTCATCGACTCGTCCGAGGACGAGAAGCCCAGCCACGATGTGGACGAGCTGGCTGAAGTGAACAGTGACAATGACTCGATTGTCTTCGTGCCAGGGGACGAAGAGAAAGAGGACGCCGCTGGACACCGTTCTGTGCATTACGATCAGGACTTGTCTTTTCCACACTACTGGACAGAGGTTCTCTCGCCCGTCACGGGCAAGTTCCTGCCAGTGGATGCCCTGGTCAAGCACGTCGTGGCCACCAACCCGGAGCTCATAGAATCGCTGGAGCCGCGAGGCGCCAAGGCAGACCGGGCCCGCCAGGTCCTGGCCTACGTCGTCGGCTTCTCGGCCGACGGTACGGCCAAGGACGTCACGGTGCGCTATCTCAAGCGGCACGTGCTTCCAGGACGCACACGGGGCGTGCGCGTGCCGATAGAAAAGGTGCCGGTCTACAACAAGCACGGCAAGGTGAAGCAGCACGAGCTGGTGGACTGGTTCCGGCTCGTCATGCGCGGCTACGAGCGAGGCCAGCGGCCAGAGAACCCCCTTACCGAGGCTGACGAGGAGGAGGACGCGACAGATCTGCGGCCCGCACAAGCAGAAAAGCGGGAGGTCAAGGACGGCAATGAGACGCTGCAGTACTATAAGCAGTCAAAAGAGTTTGTGCTCGAGCGACACCTCAAGCGCGAAGAGGCCCTGGTCGAGGGGGCGCAGCCCGTCAAGGTGTTTCACAATGCCAAGGGCAAGAAGAAGAAGGAGCCGGCAGAGGACGAGGTAGGCGAGAGCGTATACAAGCGCGCCGACGTCGTGGCGGTCAAGTCAGCCGAGACGTGGCACAAGCAGGGCCGGGCACCGCGGGCGGGGACGCAGCCGCTCAAGAGGGTGCCGTATAGAGCGGCGACGCTGAACCGGAGGCGAGAGATCGCCGAGGCCGAAGCGGCGACAGGCGGGCCCGTGCTGCAAGGACTCTACAGCTGGGAGCAGACGGACTGGATCATCCCGCCGCCGATCCGCAACGGCGTCATCCCCAAGAATGAGTACGGCAACATTGACCTCTTTGTCGAGCACATGCTGCCACAGGGCGCCGTCCACGTGCCCTACCGAGCGGCCGCGCGCGTCTGCCGTCGCCTGCAGATCGACTACGCCGAGGCTGTCGTCGACTTTGAGTTTGGCCACCGCATGGCCGTACCGGTCATCCACGGCGTCGTCATTGCCAAAGAGCAGCACGACCGCCTGATACAGGAGATGGCTCGCGATGAGGCTGAGCGGGCGCGTCGTGAAGATGCGAAGCGCCGTGCTGCTGCTCTCAGTCTCTGGCGCAAGATGCTGATGGGTCTACGCATAGTAGAGCGTATTCGGCAAGACTATGGCGAGGCTGTAGACTCGCTGCCAGAGGGCGAGCGCGTCTTTGGCAGCAGCCACCACGACGTTGATCTGAGCGGAGAGGGTCGGGCAGGAAAGGGAAAGCATGGACAACAGGCCCTACCAGACGTCCCGAAAGAGAACTCAGAGGGCCCAGAGGACCCAGAGGATCCAGACATGGCTGGCGGTTTCCTGCCAGAGGGCTACGAGTATGAGGACGCGGTAGATGGCCAGTCGTCGAGCTTCTTTCCGGTGCATGATGAGGACGGCGAAGAAGAAAGCGATCTAGACGGGCTCGTAGAAACTGGTTGAATAGCAAGGGCCACAAGAGGCCGTATTCTTGGTTGAAATGATTGTATGCGATGCTAATAAAAATCAATGTAATTATCAAACTCCGTTGGTCATAGAGAGCCAACCCAAGATTTTCCCTCTGTTCCTTTGTCAGAAGCCTATTCCTAATCTTTCCTAATCTTTCATTATAGTCATCATTATAGCCTCTACTCGAGGCATCCACGGTTCACAACTCTTTTTCGCCTCCAGCATCAATGTAATCAGGATGCCCAGCCGACGGTAAAGTTGCCACGACCCTGCTCCGAGGGGTACCGCTGCTGCAGAGGAGCCATTTCAAAATTGTGGTGGCTGCGGCCATCAGACTCGTTCAGTCGCTCTGCCGACGACGCTTCCGTCAGCTCCACATAAGGCTGGTAGCGCTCTGCGGACTGGTCTCGGGACTGACCCTTTGTCTGGACCCGGGCGGCCCGGCCTTCTTTTCTCGCCAGCTTGGCCTCCTTCTTCGCGGCCTTCTTTTCCCGGCGCTTCATGCGAGGGAAGTTGCCGTCGACACCGCGCAGGATGCGTCCGGGATGCGTGATGACGAGGATGATGAGGCAGACCATCATGGGAAAGGCGTCGAGCACATAGCTATAGAATTCGTGAAAGGGGATAGGATTGGTGGACTCGATGCCGCGAGAGTACTCAGCGATGCGGTAGCAGATGCGTAGCTAACGAGTTAGTGATGGAGAGAGGTAGAGCGAGGGAGAGAGAGGGAGAGGCCCACCGTGATAAAGATGAGTGCTGCATAGAGACCGTATAGCAAGCCGCGCCAGCCGCTCTTGGGCCGGCCTGTCTCGTCGTTCTCGAAACCGCCAGCCTTCTCGCGCGCCAGACACTCGCGGTGAAAGGAGATCATGAGGCCCATGAAGACGAGAATAAAAAACTCTTGGAAGCCGAGTCCGGCCATGTAGACGTCGACGCCGATCTTGATAGTGCTGGGGCTGGCGTCGGGCGTCAGCATGAGGCCGCCGCTGGCCTGGACGAGAAAGGTCAGGATGTCGAACCAGACAAAGTACTTGCTCATGCTAATGGCCGGGATGATCCAGATGCGGCGAGAAAAGGGCAGAGTGTCGGAGGGAGCAAAGTAGTAGACGGCACGGGCAAAGGACATGTAGACAAAGGCATTGATCCAGAGAGGCGCGAGCAAGAAGAGCAGGTTGTGGCCAATGACATAGCCCAGCTGTCGCTGGTCGTGGGCGCCGAGGCTCAGCAGGACAAAGGCGACCGTTTCCCAGGTGGCGCCCATGATGACGACCCAGCAGTAGGTGCGGCGGTAGAGGATGGCGGCGCCCAGGTGGGCGGCAGTGATGAGGCCAAAGATGACCGTGGTGGCGACGGCAGCCGTGAATTGGGGGTAGTAGTTGTAGTACGAGTCACAGGCACCTGGGGGGACATAGCCATACTTGTCAGGCACGGCTGACACGCAAGTGGCAGTCGAGGAGGTAGTGTCAGCGGTGGCAGTAGCCGAGGAGAGGGTTGTGGGCGTGGGCGAGTCGGTGGCTGCCGCAGCCAAGACGAGGCTGGCAATGGTAGATGTCACCGACATGGTCAGAATATACGAGAAGGATATGAAAGGAGTCCTCAATCTTTGCCTATAGGGTCAAGACACTTGGTAACTATGGAATGAGGGCTTGGGACTTGGGACTCTGGGGATGACGGGACGGCATGTCTTGGCCCAGTCTCTCAAGATGATCTGGACAGTGCTCATTTATATGCAAAAGACATCCCAGGGATATGGGACAATGAGGCCCAATAGAGTGAGCATGAAGGGCAGTGTTGTCCCTGGCCAGACAAGACAGTACGTAGAAACACCGCCACAGCATACATGACGACGCTCGCGACCCGTCTCGATGACACGATATTGGGGGAAGGAAAAGCTTGTCTCGTGTTTCGGTTACGCATCGTAAGTACCGGCTACGCACCGGCTACGCACCAGCCATGGCATTCTTCGTCTTGGACGGAAGAAAGTTCCGCAGCTTACAGACCAGAACAATCGCGAATGGGTCGACTAGACCGAATGGGTCGGCCAGAGCTTCTTTTCTTAGAATGCTACGTATACACGCACTCAAAGGGATTCTTGCGGGGGATGGATAATTTGGCTGCCTAGCGGACCCCTGATGGGACGAAAGGGTGAGAGTGGTTATGGAGTGGTATGGAGAATGGCCGGCGTTGAGAATTACGGAGTACGAGCAATAATATACTTTATACCCTTATAGGCAACACGTCTATTTAAGCTTCTTCAAGCCTCTAATTGGCTGCACAGACCCGCTCTTGACCAATACGAGACACGAGCGACCCGACTGCCACATTAAGCTTTAGCAGTTGCTGCGGGTCTCTTTACCGCTGCATCGACACGTAAGGGCGCTAATATGAAAAAGAGGCTGCCTAATTTTTTTGCATGGCTGCGTCTCTTTTTTAGAATGCGAGACACGATGGATTAGCAATTAGCAAAGAAAAACTCACATCCGCGGATTTCGTAGTTTTTTTTTTTTTTTTTTTTTTAAATTTTCTTGGCTCGGCAGTATACTCTGTATTTTCAATCTCCCTGATGACGAAGTCTCTTGTTAGAAGTAGGCAGCCAACAATTTGTGACTTTGCAGTCTTTCTCTACAGTGATTTCTTTTCCAGCTGTCAACAGCTGACGAGGCTAGACGACCATTTCGTCATCAGTCATCTTCCCCGACTTGTCATCTCAACTGCCCAGGGACTCTGGAAGGTAATTTCAGCCGATATGGAGATCTTGCAGAGGAGCCGCTGGTGACCAGACAGAGATATCTGATGCCTGTGGCTTTTCACTGATTCTCATCTCACAGTGTGATTGTCTGCTGGCTCAGCCAGACAAAAAGTTTCTTCTCCCCTTCCGTGCATTACATAATCCATGCACGTCTCGGGTTTTTCTTGGGTCGAGGCACTCTGACTCCCCCTGACCATTCACGGTGACCGACCCCTCATCCAGACTCGCCAATCACAGATTCTCATCGTGGTCGGTTGAGAGTCTAGGCGTGCTGTCGAAGCTCGTCAGGTCATGACAGCTTCCTTATCGACACCTTTTCATTCGACCGCATGTCCCCATGGTCTTCATGTCGGGCACTGCGTGACTGCTGGCCAACAGCAACTGTAGAAAAAATGGCTATTGAATGTATACTGTCTGCGGGGTTCGCGTACTCTCCTGTTTCTCTGTTTGCACTTTTGCCTTTTCTGCACTGTACTTTTTTTTCATAACACCATGGAACGATAACGCAAAACACATTTCGTGATCAATTCATGGCACTGCTCAGCTCTCTTGGCTGTCTTTTTTGGCGAGTGTAAAAAGGGCTGGTTCTTCTCACCGAATGCTTTGACAGACAGCCTTGGGAACATCAAACTGCCTCGTCTTTCAGCCTTGCGTCATCGCCCACAATCGTCTGTGGCACTGCCTCGATTCACCGTCCCTAACACTGTCATGAGGTCATCCCACCCTCGCCCTATTTCATTCCCTTTTCCATTTTCTTTTTGGCCTTCACAGTTGGTGTAAACTCGTCGCAACGCATTCTGACATGAAATTTCTCAACGCAGCTGAGAGCTTGACAATTTAATCTCTGTCCTCCATAGAAGCATGTCTGTTTCGCGGGCCGCAAACGCAACAAATAGAGCAAACGCTGCAAACGCAGAGAACAGTGCCGGGAATGCAAGTCGCTGGCGATCCAAACTGTTGCGCGTCGTTCATTCGCTTCGGCCATCTTCCGTACAAATGGCAGAACCTACACTTCCAGCAGGCAACGCTCCTTCCAGGACAACAAGATCCGTGGCTAACAAGATGGGGGGGAGAGCGATCATAAGGAGAGCAATAGCTCTAAAAGACAAAGATGAGGTGGAGATGAAAGGAAAACAGAAAACTACCACCGCCACAACAACAACAGTTACAAAAGTGACGGCGACAGCGACAGCAGCCAAATCCATGTTCAGGGAGCAGCCATTAAAGGGCACTGGGTCAGGGTCAGGTCTAGAAATCAACCGTCAAAGAATCACGCAGCATAAAAATGAGACCAATGAGCGTTCCCACAAGGAAAATAATCGCCAACAAGAAAAACAGCCTCTGAGATTCCCTCATGCCAGCATTCTTCCTCCACCCCTTCCTGACCTCCCCACACTGAATTGTCCCATCGTCCCCCGGGAGTCTGCCATTCGATCATCTCTCAGCAGATGTAGCGTTCAGACACCAAACATGTCACTCCATCGCCCGGCACCGCATCTGCGAGCACGCTATTACCAGATTTCCAAAGCTCCAGTGTCCAGTGGCCAAGCATCAAGTCAGCAGCCAGCTGATACGCTTCCAAATATCTCTCAACTAAATACACTGGCGACCGCATATCCACAAGCAGTCCATGTGCCAGCAGCTCGCCATCCAGAGTCGGTAGTCGCACATCAGAGACCCGGCAGTCCGATGCCCCAGATGCTGCCAGAGGTTCGGCCACAGCCACAGCCAAAACCACTACCACCGCCACCACCACCACAACCGCAACCACAACCGCAGCCGCAACCGCAACCGCAACCAGTGAATTTGCTCAACGCAAAGCTCGCATGTGCCAAGGCCGTCACGGCCATCTTCCCCGACATCTGCCCCCAGTATCTAGAAAATAGGGCAGAGCAAGTGGCCTACGACTCGCAGGCTCTGGTCAATGAGATTCTGGAAAATATCGATGCAGACATTGTTCCAGCCTATCCTAAGCAGGAAGTCCAAAAGCGAAAACGGCAGTCCAATGATATAGAAGTGGCCGGAGCAGGAAGAGGTCAAAATGGCTATGCTGATAACATTGAAAAGGAAGACGAAAAGGACGGAGAAAAGAACCCAGAGGATGCTGTAGAGGCTGCAGAGGAGCAAGCCATACGCAACTATGGAGACAAGGACGGACACAAGCCCACGAAGCCGGCAAACTATGTCAACATGGCCTGGGTGCTGATGCAGCAGGCCTTTGACTGGCTCTCTCCTGCAGACACGGCCAGCATGCTCCAAGCACATCACTACTGCCTCTTGCCGGCCATCCTGGAGATCGATGCAAAAATCACCGAGAGCGGCTGTTCGGCTGGGCCCGAAGGGCGGGCAGAGGTGGGCGTGTCGGAAGAGCCACCCATTCTGCAGTGGAGACGGCAGGGACGTAAGGTGAGGACTGCCAAGCTAGAGCAATACCGGTACACGAACCTGGAACGGACGGCACGCCAAGGTAAATTTTCGGCGCTCGAACGGAACCTTCTGAAGGAGTACATTGCGGCTCTGACCATTTGCAACATGCGCGAGGCCAGGCGAAGCCGAGCCCGTCGTAAAGAGGAGCTGGAGGAAGAGAACATGGCTGCTGCCAGAGCGGAAGGCACGGCGATGGAGTGCGGGTGCTGCTTCACAGAGTGTGCCATGAACCGCATGGTGCACTGCGACGGAGCCGTGCTTCACGTAAGTTTACTTTCTGTGTCCCCTCTGTTTGAAAAAATAAAATAAAAACATGACGTCTGACCTGTCAGTGGTTCTGCAA
Organism: Esteya vermicola; assembly: GCA_002778215.1. Lineage (NCBI taxonomy): Eukaryota > Fungi > Ascomycota > Sordariomycetes > Ophiostomatales > Ophiostomataceae > Esteya > Esteya vermicola. The sequence continues at coordinate 4,305,005 of PCDM01000001.1, forward strand.
AGACTGTGCGTGCCGCATGGCCGAGACCCAAGTCGGCATCTCCCAGTATACGCTGTCCTGCATGTCCATCGACGGCTGCCAGGCCGGGTTCAGCTACGGCCAGCGACAGCTCTTCATCAGCAAGAAGACGCAGCTAGCCCTCGAGCGCATCGAGCAGGAGCACGTCCTGCGAGCAGCCGGTCTGGAGTCTGTAGAGACGTGTCCCTTCTGTCCGTTTGGCGCCGAGTGTCCGCCCGTAGATGTGGATCGCGAGTTCCGGTGCCTCAACCCCATCTGCGAAAAGGTCAGCTGCCGCCTCTGCCGCAAGATAACGCACATTCCAAAGACGTGCAAGGAGGCAGCAGAGGACGGGGAGCAGCCAACAGCACGACATATCATTGAAGAGGCCATGTCGGCGGCTCTCATCCGAAAGTGTAACAAATGTAACGTTTCTGTCTCTCCCCCCTTTCTTCTTTTGCTTCTCTACTCGTCCCCCTCCTAACGAACAGGCCACACCCCGTTTATCAAGCAGTCCGGCTGCAACAAGATGACGTGCACACGGAATGGATGCAATAACATGCAGTGCTATGTGTGTGGTAAAACATGCGATTATGCGCATTTTGATAGCGTCCGCCGTGGTGGGAAGAAGGGCAACTGTCCGCTATATGATGACAGTGTCGCCCAGCGGCACGACAGGGAGGTCCGCGAGGCTGAGGCAGACGCGCGCAAGGATCTGACCGAGGCGAACCCGGGCATCAACAGGGCGGCCCTACAGTTCAACCTCTCGAAGCGCGTGCTGGACGACGAGAAGAAGTTGCTGGGGCAGAAATGAAAGGATGAACAGATGTGGAAAGTGGATAGGCGTCTATATTCTCTCTTAGTGGAAGGGTCCTGGTTATAGTTTCTGGCTTCTAGATTGATTTTTTTGACATAATTTTGATGTACAATATTCCAAGATTGAAGACGAAAGGATTGCTACCGGTTTCTACCAAACTTTTCGTGCCATTTTCCTCTAGCAACAGGCTTTGCAACTGGTTTGGCTGCCGGGACCTCGTCTGCCTCTGGGACCTCGACCAGCTCCACGGTGTCGTGCAGGGTAGCCAGGATGGCAAGAGCCGACTTTGGAGGTGCCGCTGTTTCTGTAGGGGCAGCAGGACTGGCAGTGTCTGCCTCGCCATCCACGGAATCTTTAGAGACAGCAGGAGCAGCAGGAGCAGCAGAAGCAGCAGAAGCAGCAGAAGCAGCAGAAGCAGCGCTCTCGCCTTCATTGGCCCGCACCGACAGCAGCATCAGTGCATTGGATGTATTCTTCTGGCGCAGGTTGTAGGACCGGCCTTGAGCCGTGCGCAGGCGGGCCATGCCCGTGCTGTCCGAGCTCAGCTGCCATCTGACTTGTCAGTGGGACATGGGATATGGCCATGGGATATTGTAGGGAAGGAAGGAGGAAGAGGAAAAGGAGAAGGAGAGAAAAGAGAGAAGACGAACGGGCTGGATGACTCTGCAACGAGGTCTGGTGGCAGTTCAATCAGCCGGTAGCCGAGGCCATCTGGAGCATGGAGAAAGGGAATGTTCGCGGAGCTGTCGTGGGATGCCATGGCTGGCAGAGGGTCGAGAGAGGAAGTAGGGTGAGGTTTCAGCTGTGGGTTTAAAAGTCCAAGCCCCACGTGTACTAAGCAAAGTCACGCAGCTGTACTCCACGGAGAACAGTGTTACGCAGTCATGAATGGGAGAACCGTACTCGCAGTCTACTCGTACCTCTATCTATTCGCTCTGTATACACAGTACTGCATACTACTCCGTGCGAGTTACTCGTATGCTGTGCTCCTGCTGATCCTCCAGCCTCTTCCGCCGTTGCTCGTTACACGTGCTGACAAGATCTCATGTACATGATGACTAATAGACAACCAAACGGACTTAGCGCGGGCGCGCGTATTTGTTTACTTGAATGGTGAGTCGCGGGGTTTATCGCGTAAGAGGGACGCGTACGAGAGTACGGAGTACTTTTTAGAGAGAGGGGACAACGGATAGGAAAGTGTAATGAGGATAGAAAGGAAAGAACACTTTACCGCTTTTGTCGTCTTGCTGTTTTGCAGTTTTTGCATGTTTTTGCAGTTTTTGCAACTACAGGGGAAGGAACGACCAGTGTGAGTGGGTTTGTTGCGGTGAAGCTGGCGCAAAAAGAAGCGGTAAAAACTAGACTTGAGACTTTCTCAAAAAAACCACAAAAAAACAATAAAAACAATAAAATAGTTTGCAGCTGCACAGCAAAGTCCCCTGTAACGGACTAAGGATCCTTCATCCTTAATTCAGCTGCTATTGCGTTCACTCCATCGGCGGATGATCTTTGCTGCGCCGCGCCAATTGTTTTTCCAGTTCTTTTTTGTTTTTGTTTTTCTGTTTTCTCTCTTCTCGTCGATCTGCTGCTTGAGGCTGAAGGGAAGAAAAAGGAACGCAGAATTCATTGTCTGTCGTTTGTTAATTTTCTTGTCTTTTTTCTTGTCTTTTTTCTTGTCTTTTTCTTCCTTTTCTTCTTTCCTTCTTCTTTTTTCCTCGTTCCATTTCTATTGTCTCCCGTTGTTTGGCTGCTGCTGTGCTGCCTCATCCCCCCCCCTCGCGTCATCGACCTCCGAGGCAACGCGACGGTCAGCCATGGTGTGACAGCTTCTGACAGCAACAACAAACAAACACACGAGGTTCGGACGGACGATATATAGGTCTCGCAGACTCGGCGGCCACCTTTGCAGACCAGCTGGCCGACCATCCGACCCTTGGACCGACTCTCTGGGCAAATCAGATCACTCGACGCCTCCAGCCTTCCATGCCCACAGCCTAGAATGGTGCGAGTCACCGAAGAGCTGGCCATCTCCCCCGAGGCCGTCACGCTCTACTACACCAGCGACCCGCTGCTCGGCCACCTGCCCGTCCTCGCCTTCCACGGCCCCTCCACGACGGCCAACTTCACCCTCAACAGCTCCCGCATCCAGGTCCACGTCTACTCCCCCGCCGGCTTCCAGTCCTTTCCCCGCCTCACCATCTCGCCCAACTCGCCCCTCTATGGCGTCGTCGCCCACCTGCCCCGCGAGTTCCAGGGCGACGAGGTCTGCCGCGGCCTCGCCTTTGCCCTCTTCAAGTACTTTTCAGAGCTCTCCGAGCCCGTCAAGGCCCACCTCCGCAACCAGTACCCAACCACCCGCGGCCGCCGCCCCGGCTCCGCCCCCGCCCTCTTTGGCGAGCAGCATGCCGCCGACCTAGCCAAGGCCATGGCCCGCGCCGAGAACAACACGGCCGACTTTCTGCACATTCTGCAGTCTGCCCTCCAGACCCAGCACATGAGCAACCTCGACCTCGACCTCGTCCTGCCCCCGGGCACCGTCACCCCCCTGCGCCCCGAAGACCTCGAGACGGCCCCCGACGACGACGACGACGTCATCCTCGACCCCACCCTGCGCCAGTACGACCGCACCTACATGCCCCTCGTCAAGCTCTTTGGCGACCCGGTCTTTCTGCCCACCTCCAAGCTGCGGCGCGCCCCCTCCCGCCCCAGCTCGCTCAACCACCGCAGCAAGACCTTTACCAAGGACCAAAAGGTCGAGCTGCGCATGAAGCTCGGCGAGCTCGTCGACACCGAGGAGCGCTACGTCCTTAAGCTCAACGAGCTCGTCAAGCATGTCGCCGACAGTCTCCGCCAGAACATTGCCGAGGACGAGGCTGCCGCTGCCGCTGCCGCCACCATCGCCACCCCTCCGAGCTCCGGCAGACTGCCCACGTCAGACGAGCTCGACCAGCTGTTCCCCCGCTCCGTCGACCGCATCCTGCAGGTGAACACGGCCTTTATGCAGGAGCTGCGCCGCGTCATGGACGAGTCCGAGGAGGATGCCGTGCGCGACTTGGACGTGCCCTATACCTTTGGATCTGCTTCCTCCCGGCACGCCGTCATGGCCGGTCCCGCTGGAGCAAGCTTGGCCCGTGGCAAGGACCCTAGCGGCGCCCTGGCCATGGCCAGGTCCTTTCTCGAATGGTTCCCCCAGTTCACCGACTGCTACCAAGACTACATTCGCGCCAGCCAGTACTTCCCCCACCTGCTCAGCACCTTTCTCGACGGTCCGTCCAAGTTTCGCGAACGCCTTTTGCAGACCACCGGCGAGCAGAACCTCCGCTCCATCCTCATCGAGCCCGTCCAGCGCCTGCCCCGCTACAGCCTCCTCATCGACCAGATCGTCCAGTGCCTGCCTATCAACCACCCGGCTCTGCAGCTCATGCTGAAGGCTCGTGACGTCATCACCAACATCTGCTCCATGGACGACCCGCTCGAGGACAAGCCCCAAGTCACCAATCGCCTGCGCAACATGGTCGAGAGCTGGCCCCTCGACCTCGAGCCCCAGGGCCGCCTCGTCCTAGCCGCAGACTTTGTCGAGCTTGTCGCGCCCTACGATGCCGATGCCCACGCCAGCAGCAGCAGTAGCAACAGCAGCACGTCTGACCGCGCCGGTCTCTTTATTCTCTTCAGCGACTGTCTCGTGCTCGTCAAGAAGAAGCCCGGCTCGTCTATGACGGGACGCGACCTGCTCCGCGAGATCGACAAGCCCTCGCCCGCCGGCCTGCTGGCCTCCATGACCAACGCCGCAGGTGGCCCAGCATCCTACGAAGTCGCCTTTTGCGGCTGGCACCTGCTGGCCGACGTGCGCTTCACCGAGTCGGCAGACGGCCGCCTTGTCTGGATGACGTCGACACAGGAGATGAAGGGTGCGCACGCCGGCGAGTACGTGTCCAGCAAAGCCATCACGTCGCGCTGCTTCCTCCTGCAGGAAGCCTTTGAGGGAAAGGCCTCGCGCTGGAGTGAGGACGTCGTCAAGGCCCGCATCGAGGCCCGCTTCTCCGAGGCTGAGCGCGAGACCTCCACCTGGACGCTGCGCTCCGTGCGTATGCCCGAGAACAACAATGTCGGCTTCCATGCCGCCGTCTTCCAGGAGGCCGCCGAGGAGCTCATCGAAGGACGCCGCGAGCCTGCGCCTGTGCGCATTGTGCTCGACAACCACAGGGGAACCAAGGGCGCCCCCGTTGGCCACTACGGCGTCGAGATTGTCGTCGAGGTCCGGACCGATGGCGGCCGGGGCAGCACAGGAAGTCGCCACCATTACCACAAGGGCAGCTATGACGATGCACTGCGGGTGACTATGACGGCCGTCGGTCTCAACGGTAAAAAGTATAGCGACGATGTTGACATGGAGGACTTTTTACCGACATTATCCCGAAGAAGTAGGCCCCCCTTGTCCCCTTTATCTGTTTCTTAGTTTTTTTCTCCGGGTTTCCAATTTCATCTAACCAAACCATGCAGTCATCCAACTGGCGAGCATCCAGTTCAACACGACCAATGCAAAGCTCGTTCCGGCTCTGGTATCCTACCACACCAAGACGTTGCGGTCTCTCAACTTTAGTGCCCGCAGCGAGAAGACCAGGTCGTTCCTCGCCTCGTCTCCTGTCAAGCTGATTTCGAGTTTTCTCGGCGGAAGCACCAGCAATTCCACCATTGGAAACAACCCTGCCGCCCAGACGAGTGCGCCTGATGTCTCCACCTATGGCTCCGTCCGCGGGAAGCGCTCGCAGTCCCAGCCCGGCAGCTTGCGCGGGGGCAGCAGCCGCAATCAGCAGCAGCCCCCCGAGACCGGCTCTCTCAATGGCTCGATCCGCGACCGCGATGCCGGCGCCCGGTTCGACAAACCCCGGCCAGAAAACCCCCTCGTGCGTCTCGAGCAGACGTTTACCGGGTACGTGGCGGCTCTGCAGTCGCGCAGAGGCCAGTTTGTGGGACGCATGCTGCTGAACCGAGCCTCGTACACGGCTGCCGACGAGCTCTCTGTCAACCAGCTGTACAACCAGCTCAACGAGAGCCCCTTCAACTGGGAGACATCGTACGACATGCCGCCGGAGACGGTGTTTACAGCCTTTGAAAAGTTTGCGCGAATTGCCTGGCGCGGCCAGATGGGCACCATTATGACCATCCAGGCTCTCGACGCGCTGCAGGAACGCGCCGGCCGCAAAGTGCCGGGCGACTTTGCCGACTTTGTCAACTTTTTGTTCAAGGACATGGCGCCACAGAACCGGCGCGCGTTTACGGCGCTCATCAAGCTCCTGGCCGACCTGCTCTCTGCCTGCAGTGACGATGGCGACCGAGGCGCCCTGACGCTGGCGTTTGCTGAGCTGCTCGTGGCCGACAGCGGCGAGCCGCCCCACAACTATATCAATCTCCTGGATCGCCTGGTGGAAGACTGCGGGCGCATCTTTGCCAGTGACGAGGCGGCCAGCAACCATAGCCGAAGCGCGAGCTTCAACCAGTCTGGCCACCTCGGATCGAGCCTGCAGACACATGGCTCCATCTACGACTCGTTCAGCTCGACCACACGCAGCCAAAAGTCCGCCACGGGGTCTCTGACGTCCAATACCTCGTCTATACGGCGCAAGTTTGGGCTCGACTCGCTGCTGCGGCAGAACAGTAGCAGCCGTGGAGGTGGAGCTGGCAGCAATGCGGTGCTCGAAGCCATGATGGCCGGCGGCGTTGAAGGCGGCGGCGAGCAGGAACGACTGTCAGTGTGGCGGAGCCTCAGCAAGCACCACCGCAACCCGGCCACAGGCGAGGCATCCAGCCTGTCCAAGGCATCGGGATCGTCCATTGTCGGCCGTTCACGGTCCATCGACATGGGCATATCATCTCCGATGGGCAGCAAATCTCTACGCCGGCCGGGTTCACGTGACCGGCCGCCCGTAGCGGGCGCGTTTGACGACATGATGCGGCCGCCGAGCAGCCACCGGCCGACGAGCTCGCACCAGCTCGAGACAATTGGCGAGCCAGACGGGGCAGAGACAGCCACCCACAAGCCTAGACCGTCTCAGGTGCCTGAGAAGTCGCTGCGGAAGAAACGGCGCAGTTCGCTATCTGATCTGAAGAGCCTGATGGCAGCGGCCAGCCTCGAAGACAGCCCGATGTCACCAGTTCCACTGCAGACGACGAAGCCAACCTCGGAAAAGTTCAATGCCAGCCCACAGCCACGAACACCGTCGCCGTCCAAGATCTCTGCATCCAAGATCCCCGTCAGTCCGCCTTCCCAGCCGCACCTATCGCAAGTGCAGCGGTCGGCAGTGCCCAGCACGGCAGCAGCATCGCCTCGCCAGAAGGAGAATGTCGCCGTCCCCTCTACGGGTGCTGTTGCCGGCCTCATTTCTACAGAATTGCCATTGTCGTCGACCCTCCGCAAGGCGGCATCAACTGCGGGAGGCACGCACAGACGCCTGCCGTCCACAGCGACGGCCCTCTCTGACGCAACGAAGCAGGGTGGCCATGCCAAGACGCCGTCCGGCCCGTCACAAGGGAGTGGCCCTGGTACGGGCACTGGCGGCAACAACTCGCATATCCCGACACTGAAGACGTCTCGAGCGGCAGGCACGGTTCTCCCCCCACCAAAGGGCCGCAGTGGTAGTGCCAGCGGTGCCAGTGGCAAAGAGTCGCCCACGCGGATCTACGCCGTCTCGTCTTCCGGCAGTCCGACAAAGTTGATGTCGCCGTCACTGCTTCCGGCACCCTCACTGACACTGGGTGCCAATGGATCATCCTCGGCCGCAGCAACACCCAGCGGCCAGAAGCTGCGGCTGCAGTCGCCACAAAAGCTGCGGGAGCGTCTGCAGACGGAGAAGAAGGCGGTAGGCGAAGCCGACGCGTCTCTAAAGACGGAGCTGCAGCGGATCTCGGAGGATATGGCACGGGTAAACCTTGGCGGAAATGGCGGCGTCGGCCTCACGAGTGGTAGCAGCAGCGAGCCACGAGCAGACGGCCACGACGTGCAGCGCTTGGAGACGAGCGTACGCGCTCTCGAGGAGCGTCTGCCGCAGCTCCTGGGAGAGCTACAGCAGCGGCAGGAGGCGCTGCAGCAGGACATGGAGCAGTCTGTGCGGGCCTCGGAGACCAAGGTGCGGGGCATTGACCAGCTGTACAAGGAAGCGATGGCAGAGAACGAGCTGCTGTACGAAAAGTTCAACCTGGAGCTGGGTAAGATTGTAAAGGCTCTCAAGGGCAAGGGGCGCGAGGACAAGGAAGATCTCGTGGCGAAGCTCAAGGAGCAGAGTGAGGAGACGGCGCGTCTGCGGAAGGACAATGCGCGGCTGCGGCGGGAGGCGGTCAGCCTGCGGACGATGATCAAAGGGGGAGACGCGTGAGGGGTGTGAGAGATGTGATGTGTGTACGATGGCAACGCTTGTTTTTGTTCTTGTTTCTGTTCTGTTTGGGCAGGACCCAGGAAAAAAAAGGCACTCGGGAGAGGATTCGGAACATGGGAGAACGAGGGGCGCGGGACAAGAGATGAAGCAAGAGAGAGGGAGGCGTTTGTGATTTGTAGATATGTTTCTTGTGGATGACGTCTCTGGGGGGTTTCTGTCGATACTTTGCATCTAGGCATCTTTACAATCTGTGGCACATGGACTGGACTTTACAGAGTCATGCTATCATTCACTCGTGACGTCATAATCATACAAAGGACACAGACTTGCCCTTTTTCTGCAAGGGTGTCTCACGATGGGGGTCGACATTGGACGTGTCATCTGGGCGGACCTGAGAGTTGTCGTGGCTCTCGTGGCTGTCGTTCTCAAGGCCAAGCCCGCACTTGACGGCACTCTCCTCGACCCAGCACTCCATAAAGAGCGGCGCGGCATCGACTGTGCGAATGGTCGTCGTTCTCCCCGAGGCGATGGACGGCGGCGGAGCCGCGACTGTTTCTTTTTCTTTGCCCTTTCTGCTGTGTCCGCCTATGGTGGGCACAAAAGGAGTGGCCGGGTTGCCGCTGGCGGGAATCCAGGCGTCATTTTCGGCCTGGAGCGAGTCCTTGCCCTGCTGGGGCTGCGGTTTCCTGCCCGCGGTCCTGTGTGCATCTTGGTGTTGCCGCAAGAGAGCGGCATCGTCGGCTACCTGAATAGCGACGGTAAAGGTGCAGCGGGGCGGCAGGGGGGCCAGAGAGGACGCGGCGTCGGCGAGGCGGCGGAGGGCGGCGCGCAGCTGGTGGTGCATGGCAAACATGGCTGCCTGTCTGTGGTGGTTGTCCTCATAGTCGCTGTCACTGTCATCGCCGTCGTCATCGCCGTCGTCATTGTCGTCGTCACTGTCGTCGTCACTGTCGTCGTGAAAAAGAGGGACATCTTCCTCCCACGCGTCTGCCTCTTCGATTCCCGGCTCGTCCTCGGCATTGCGTGGATGCCTCTTCTTCTTGCGCCTGCGCCTATCGAGGCGGCGCTTCTGTGTCTGCCGCAGGGCCTCCATGCCGCCCGGCCAGGCCGGGAGATGGCGCACATCAAAGACCCAGCGCTCGAGGACGGCCGAGGGCGACAGTGTTGGCAAGGCCTCTCTCTTTTCCCTCTTTTCTCTCTTTTCCCTCTCTGCCGTTTTGCCATGCTGCTCGGCGGGCGCGTGCACGACAACGGCGACCGTCTCGACGCCGCCGTTGGCGATCTGGGCGAGGACGTGCTCGACGGCGTCGGCGACCCAGGCGCAGACTTGGGGGTGGCGGCACTGGTGGACGGGCAGGCCAAAGGCGGAGACGGACAAGAAGACGCGCTCGGGATAGAGGTGGCGATAAAAGAGGATGCTGTGGACGGCCGTGTTCCAAAAGTCGCCGACGAGGGCGAAGAGGGCAGCGGCGTCTTCGAGCGAGAGGGACATTTCGGTCGTCTGGATCTGTTTCTTGCAGCCGTGATCGTTTACACGGATTTTATGTAAATATGTATCTATTATTACTCCATAATTGTTCTGATGTCACGCATTCACGTGACTGATAAACCCCACCTTCTCCTCCCCCCACTTTACCGCTGTTTTGCTCCTGCCCTTTCCCTTTTTCTTTCACTCCTTCTTTCTTTTTCGTTTTTAGTATTCTTGCCTGCTAGAAGCCATCGGTTTCCCTGATCTAGTCCTAGTTCGAACAACTGCTGTATCACCAACTGCTTTGTTGTTTCACGCCGAGCAGTGACCTCGTCCTGGCCGAACAAAGAGGAGAAGACGATTAAAAAACTGGCAACCCCTCTTCCGGAAAGAACAGAAGAGTGAAGAGAGTGCCGAGCGAGCGGAAAGAGAAAGAATCAAAAGGAGTCCAAAAAGTCAAAAAGTACAAAAAGTCGAAAGAAGTCGAGTCAAAAAAAAAAAACAGAGTCCAGAGGAATCTCCCCTCCCCCTCCTTAAAAAAAAAGAGAGAGCCCAAGAGAATCAGACGAAAAAAACAACAAACATTTCAGCATGGACGACCTCGTCCGCCTGCTGAGCGACACGCAACGGCCAGAGGAAGCGCCGCGCAAACAGGCCGAGCTCGATCTGAAATATGCCGAGATCAATCCGAACTTTCCCGGCCTGCTGGCGGCCATTGCCAGCGCCGCGACGTATCCGACCGAGATCCGACAGGCGGCGCTGTCGACGCTGCGGCGGTTCATCGAGAGCAACTGGACACAGGACGACGAGGACGAGACCGAGGAGGATTTTGACAGCCGGCGGCCACGCGTCGTCATCCCGGACGGCACCAAGCAGGAGCTGCGGGTCCAGCTGCTGGAGCTGGCGACACGTGACGAGGACGACCGGCGAGTCAAGTCGGCCGTCAGCTACGTCGTCGGCAAGATTGCCGGCGCCGACTACCCCAACAGCTGGCCGGATCTGCTCGACAATCTGCTGAGCGTCATCCGCAGCGGCACCGACGCCCAGCTGCACGGCGCCCTCCGCGTGCTGAGCGACCTCGTCGAGGATGGCCTGAGCGAGAGCCAGTTCTTTGCGGCCGCCCGCAGCATCGTCGAGGTGCTCTACATCGTCGCCGTCAGCGCCAGCCGCCGCCCGCTCCTGCGCGCGCTCGCCGTGTCCGTCTTCCGCAACAGCTTCGATCTCATGGACATGGTCAAGGAGGACCACCTCAAGGAGGTCAAGGGCTTTGCCCAGGAGGCCCTCCAGGGCTGGCTGCCCTTCTTCCACGAGGTCATGAAGACGCCGCTGCCGCTCGACCAGCCGGCCTCGTCCGCATCGGGCCAGCAGTCCGAGAGCTGGAACGGCCTCGTCGCCCTCAAGCTGCAGTGCGTCAAGACGCTGCTCAAGATCAAGACCGTCTTCTCCTCCCTGCTGCTGCCCCAGAGCCCCGCCTTCTTCGAGGAGACCTGGCAGGAGCTCTCTCTGCTGCAGGGCGCCTACGCCCAGCTCTACCTCGAGCGCGACAGCCAGAGCCGCCTCGAGGACGCCGACGGCCTGCCCTACACCCTCGACTTCCTCGTCCTCGAAGAGCTCGACCTGCTCAACCAGTGCATCCGCGCCCCGCCCGTCCAGAAGGAGCTCGGCAACCAGCTCAACGCCGCCGCCGCTGCCGCCGCTGCCGCCTCCCCGGCTTCCCAGGCCTCCTCGTGGCTCGTCCAGCTCATGGCCCTGCTCGTCGGCTACGCGCGCATCACCCACGAGGAGGAGGACCTCTGGGACATTGACGTCTCCCTCTACCTCGCCGAAGAGGCCTCCATCACCGCCAACTACACCGCCCGCACCGCCTGCGGCGACCTGCTCATCAAGCTCGGCGAGTGGCTCGGGCCCCTCCGCACCCTCGAGGGCCTCTTCTCCCGCACCCAGGACGTCTTTGCCAGCCCCGACTGGCGCTCCCAGGAGTCGGCCCTCTACCTCTTCACCATGCTGGCCGGCGACCTCATCGACTGCGAAAAGCCCGTGCCCCAGGAGATTTGCGCCGCCTACCTCCCCCTCGTCGACCTCACCATCAACAACGCGTCTTCCGCCGCCGCCGCCGCCGCCGTCCCGTCCTCTCCCCGCCCTCAGCCCCAGGAGCCCCAGCCTCTTTTGCAGGCCCGCGGCTACCTTGCTGCCGGCCTGCTGTCCCAAAACTACCCGCCGGCCGGCCGCTTCCTCGACTCGGCCATTGTCACCGTCTCGCCGTCCATGTCCTCGGTCGTCGCTGCCAAGGGCCCGGAAGCGGCGGCGGCCGCCGCTGCTGCTGTGGCGGCCGCCGGTGGCGACGCTGGCGAGCCCTCGGAGCTCGTGCAGGTCGCCTGCATCAAGGCCCTCGACAGCTTCATGCAGGCCTCCACCGTCTCGCCCGACCGCCAGGCGCCCATCCTGCTGGCCCTGCGCGAGTTTATCAATACCCGTGACGTGTCCGACCTCGAGGACGCCGACGACCTGCTCGCCACGCTCTGCGAGTCGGTCAACCGCGCCATCGCCATCAACCCGGCCATTGTGCTGACCGACGAGGTGCCGTCGGTCGACCTGCTCTTTGCCATTGGCCGCTGCGGCGCCCGCAACTTTCACGTGACGCTGATCGTCAACGAAGCCTTTGAAGACATCCTGCAGCGCCTGTCGGACCCGACCTCGTACGTGACCTTGTGCGCCAAGGTTCTGCCGACGCTCAACGGCTTCTTCTCCTTCTCGGACCTGACCCAGGACGAGCCGCTCGTCACCATGGCCACCGAGCTCATCGCCCTGCTGACCCAGAACGGCACGGAACCGCTGCCGAGCGGCTTTGTCGCCCAGGTCGCCCCGCGCCTGCAGCGCATCCTGCTCGAGTCCAACGAGGGCGAGATTCTGCGGCCCGGCGCCGAGGCGCTCAAGAACATGTTGAGCCACGACCACCACCAGGTCTTTGAGTGGCACGACGAGCAGGGTAACAGCGGTCTCGTCGTCTGTCTGCAGATCATTGACCGGCTGCTCGGACCCAACATTGAAGACAACTCGGCCTCCGAGGTCGGCGGACTCGCGGCCGAGCTCGTCGAGAAGGCCGGCCACCAGCGTCTCGGCGATGGCATGCTGCAGCGGCTGCTGCAGGCCATTGCCGTGCGGCTCGGCTCGGCCACGACGGCGCAGCTCATTCAGTCGCTGATCCTCGTCTTTGCCCGCCTCTGTCTGACGGCGGCTGGCGAGGTCGTGGACTTTCTCAGCCAGATCACCGTCAACGGACAAAACGGTCTGGCCGTCGTGCTGAGCCAGTGGCTCGAGAACTCGATGAGCTTTGCCGGCTACGACGAGATTCGTCAAAAGTATGTCCTGTTTTTTTTTTTTTTTGGTTTTTTTTTCTTTTTTCTTTTTTCTTCTTTTTTCTCTATTCTCCTCGTTCTCTGTTCACTTCCTCCCTTTTCTAACTCTGCCCAGCGTAATTGCCCTCTCGAAACTGTACGACCTGAACGATGCGCGCATCGCCCAGACTCTGGTCAAGGGCGACATTGTCGTGCCCCAGTCGGATCGCATCGTCACTCGGTCTCGTGCTAAGCAGAGTACGTGGCCTCCCTTCTCCCGTGCCGATCTCTTCTAACGTCTCCAGATCCTGACCAGTACACCGTCATCCCGGCTCCGCTCAAGATCCTCAAGCTGCTCATCGAGGAGCTGACGTCCGCTCAAGGCCAGTTTAGCAATGCCGGCCTTGGCGTCACTGGCGCCATTTCCTCGGCGGCTGAAGGCGGTGTCGTCTCGCCGCGGCCTGACGACGACAAGGCGGGCGATGGCGAGACACGCGGTGAGAGCGGCGGCAACAATGGCGGCAACAGCGACGATGAGGACGACGACGGCTGGGAGGACGAGCCGGACGACATGCTCGATCTCAGTCTCGGCGCGACCAAGGCGGACCTGCTGTCCTACTTTGACGGCGGCCGCAGCAGCCGCGTGCGCGACGACGAGACCCAGGCCTACCTCAGCGAGTTCTTCCTGCACGCGGCGCAAGAGGACCGCGCCAACTTCCAGAGCTGGTATGCACAGCTCAAGCCGGCCGAGCAGGCCAAGTTGAATGAGCTGGCGCAGTAGGAAGGCAAAGGCAAACGAGTACTCGAGCATGTCAATGAGTAGCAGGGGATACAAAATGAACCAAAAAAAAAAAGGGAGAAAAAGAGAAATACAATAATTTTCACGGTAGTATTAATGAGGAAAAACATGAACCATCAAGAGAGAGAAGAGAGTAGAGAGAAGGATCATGATATCAAAAAGAGAATAGGAATCGCGGAAAAGAAATAGGAAATACGAAAAATAAATAGGAATACAATATACAGATAGTCTTTTCACATTCCACATACAAACATAATCAAATAATTCCTCCACCAAATCCCCCAGATCCGCCACCGAACCCACCGCCGCCAAACGAGTTGAACCCGCCAAAGCCGCCGCCGCCGCCGCCAGGCCGACGTCCGCCGCCCAACCGCGGTCCCAGTCCGCCCACGCCACCCGTAGGATCATCATACCGGGCACCGGGCGGGATCTGTAGATCGAATCCGTCTCCGTTGTTTCCGTCTCCACCAGTGCCGCGCGGTCCCATGAACAAAGGATCGTCAAAGGTCGGGTGCATACCGCCGAACCCGCCGCTCGGCTGCCATATTCCGCCGCCTGCGCCTCCTATCCCGATGCCGCCCAGAGACGGCCGCAGCGGGTCGTGGGGACCGAGGCCGGGCGGGTTCAGGTCGTCCTGGCCAATGCTCAGACCTCCACCGAACCCGCCCAGTCCGCCGCGCGGCGGCCGCTGGATCTCGTACTCATCCTCGAAGCCGGGCGGCGCAAAGTCGCCGGCGGGCGCCACAGGCCGCCGTGGGGCAGCCAGGGGGTCGATGAGGGGGACATGGGGCAGGTAGGGATTGGTCGGATTGGCCGGATTGGCCGGGCCGCCCTGGCCCCTCCGAGCCGTCGCCTCGGCCTCCTCGCGGGCGTCACGGTCGTCGGGCGTCTCGCGCGCCTCTTCGTAGCCTTCCTTGTGCAGGCCAGGCACGAGCTTCTGGATGACGTCCACCTGGAACCGGTAGGCCAGCTGGGCGAGACGATCGCGGCCGAAAAAGATGCTAGCCAAGCCGTCCGTGTCCGCACGCGTGTGGCCCTGTCCGTCGCCGTCGTTTCCAGCGGTCCTCCTCCAGGGCAGTTCTCTCACGTGATCGTGGACGACTAGATCGAGGCGCTGGATGCGGTCTGTGTTGGTGGCCAGCCCGCGGATCTCGGCCATGGTGCCGAGGCCGTCGATGCGCACCATGAATGTCAGCGCCGACTGCGCGTGGGCGTAGACAAAGGAGAGCGACGACGGCCGGGCATTCCATCGGGCCAGCAGTCTTGGCTGTGTCTGGGCCGTCGTGCCCGTCTCTCCCGTGTCTGCCGGAAAGGTCTCGTCGCCCTCTTCAAAGCCCCGCAGTCGGAACCCGAGCTGCGTCATGCAGGCGTGTGCCAGCAGTGCGAGGGCCTCGTACGGTGTCGAGAGATCCGGTTGCTCTCTGCTATCTGTCGATTCTGTCGATTCTGTAGATTCTGTCGATTCTGTCGTTTTTGATTCTCTTTCCGGAAGAGCGGCGAGCATGGACCGCAGCAGAGCGTCCACCTCGAGTGGATTGTTGCTGTTGCTAGGCGCCATGATTCTGTCCTAGTGCGAGTACGCGTATCTGTTTGGAGGATCTGTCGAGTAGCAGAGGTGGCTGTTCAGAGTGAGGGGGGAGAAAGAAAAGAGGAATTGGATGACGTGAAGGTGGCGTTGCCTAACTGCCTGATTGTCTGTTTTTAAGGAAGGTGGGGTTACGTGGTTGCAGCTTCCGTTTTTGCCGCCGCCTTCGCCTTCAGCCTTACGGGTGGGGAAGCTGTGTTCCACAAATCTAGAGATGGAAAAAGGAGCTTGGATACTATGATGTACTGTCACATGCACGAAACGAGGGTAGGGAGAAAATCAGTTGGAAAAGAACTATTTTATTGGAAATTTACGTTGGCAAGCTGGTGTCTGCAATCTGTGCGCTTTTCGCCAAAAACGCTGCTTTTCATCGAATGTCGCGAGTTGTGTATTCATAGCATACCTACCAACACACTCGCTCTGCATCGAGATGAGAAGCACTGCACTTTTCATACACAGAGGTCAGAGAGCTTACCTGCTATTTCGTGAGATAGAAGCAATGCACAAAAGAAAAGAAAAAAAGCGAAAAAAGAAAACAAAATGAGGGGAAAAAGAAAAAAAAACGGGACACCGAATCCTCCTCGTCCTGCAGCTCCCGCTGCCGAAGCTGCCGTATCCAGGACTCGTAGTACATCTGCTGTCTGAGCTGCAGCTGCAGGTACTCCTGCTGAATGCGCTCCATCTGCTGCGGGCTGCCGCGCAGCGGAGACGGACTCTGCAGCAGGTACGGCAACTCGGACGTCCGCGGGATACTGTCACTCGTCCAGCATTGGGCTGGCTCCTGCGTCTCTTGTGGGTTCGACTGTACATGCGCGGCACTGGCCGTGGCATCGCTTGAGGCTTGGCCTGAAGACGACGGCATCTTGTTGGCAGACATTGTTTCCAGTGTTTCACAAGAAAAACAGAAAAGCAGAAAAGGTTGCCTCGAAAAAGTAATTGGAGAGCTCGGTGAAGCTGAGAGATTGATTTGGGTTGCAAATGGAGTTTGAGCTGTCCAAGAGAACTGTTCCAAGACGGAGGGAGTGGTGCTGGTGAATGGACGAAGGAGTGTGAGTGATGAGTGAAGAGCTGTTGATGATGGACGAGGGCGAGCAGACTCTCTTATAGTTTTCGGAGAGCTCGCCGTCGGCAGTCTGCCTCGACAAATAAAGGCGTTGTCTGCTCCAATACCGGAAAGATCTCACAAAGCAGACTGGTGTAAACAACTCTTTGTTCGCCATTGTTGTTTGCCATTGTTGCTGGCAGTCTTTCTTGCCTGTAAAGGGCCTTTCCTACTGCTTTATAAAAGAGGCATTGTATTGTACCCAAAATCCATTGTAAAGATTTCTTCTTTCGAACAATCACCAAACACCCAATCTAAGCAACTCGAATAAAAGATTCTTTTTTTCCAGTATGTCCATAGGTATCAAAATAGCCAATAATATAGAATCAAACATGAACAAAAACGCATGGCACGCTTGAAAGCAATGCTGAAATGACACGTATACCAACAATGCAAACCTAGATTTTCCCAACGCCAAGTACATCGAGAGAAATGCAACACCAGGAAATACCATTACTATTATGAATAGGGAAACGTCTTGGTAGAGACTCGCTTTTTACCAGCGTCGACTAAGAGAGACGGTTAGAGATGAGAAAAAAAGGGACCATCGTGCAAGAATACACACCTGTAGGCGGCCGCCACTTTGGGCGGACGCTTCCGCATCGCCTGCATTGCCCGCTTCTTGCGCCGCGCCCCCTCGTCGCCTACGTCGCCGTTGTCGCCGTCGTCATCGCTCCCAGGTGCCACCATTCCCAGCATTGTCAGCTCGAGTTCGTCCAGGGGTGAACTGCTGCGGCTCTTGCGTGAAAAGTGGTGCGCACCAACCGCCTCAAGAGGACTTTCTGGGCTCTGCGGGATGCGTGGACTGCGTGGACTGCGTGGACTGTGCGGCGTGTGTGAACTCTGTGGACTGTGAAGGCTCTGCGGCCGGGGACTGCGCCTCTGACTGACGCTCCGACTTCGGCCTCGACTTCGGCCTCGACTTGGGCTCCGACTCCGGCTTCGGACTCTGAGTGGTGACTGGCCCTGCCGGTCCGGCTCATGACTCTGTCTGGACGCTTCCCGGCAGAGAGCAGCCGCGGCCGCACCGGGCTCTTCCTGTACCGAAGAAGCAGCATCAGTTGCTGCCGCCACAGAATCCAGTCCGCCATGGCCGAGGAACCCAGAGTCGTTGTTGTTGCCATTGTTGCCGTTGATACTACTGTTTCCATTGACACCATTGGCGCTGTTCCAGGGACCATTCGGCAGCGAATGCGCCCCATTTGGCAATCCGAAAGCCGGCGACGGCGGCGAAGGTCGCGCTCGCTTCAGACTGCGAATGACGTCATTGTCAGCAGCTATTTCTGTTGCTACTGCCGCTGCTGCGATAGTCACTGGCGCGACAGGAACTATGCTGCTGTCGCCATCGTCGCGACTGCGCTTCTGCGAGACATTCAGCTCGCGTCTGTTTGAGCTTTCCTGCCGGGGCCTGTTGCCGGGGCCGTTCTTAAAGTTGTTGCGTGGACGTGCCATGGACAGCGGCGTGGGTGGCTTTGCCGGTAGAGAGTTGGTGGGTGGACGAGGCGGAACAGAGGCGGGAGCAGCGCCAAGCAAGCTTTTTTGGCGAGGCGTCGACGGAGATGTGGAGGCAGAGTACCGGTGGTTCTGGTTCTGGGCGGCGGGCCCGGTGGGAATGACGGGAGAGGATCTGACATTCTCCAGAGAACTATTGCTGTTTAGCCGAGGCTCACTGTCGGGTGCTTTGCGTCCGCGGTGGTCTTTGCCAAAGCCGTTGCGGCCACCACCTCCGCCTCCGCCTCCGCCGCCCTTTTGGTGGGAGCCGCTGGACGACCTGCCGTTGCGCTTGTTGGAACGCCACCCGCTGCCGTCTTCGCTTCTGCCTCCATTGCTGTTTCCAGCTGCGCGAGGGAACTTGGGCGCCTGAGGCATAGAAGGAGGCGACGAAGGAAGTCCATAGGGTGGGTAGGGCGGCGGAGCTGCTCCGTAGGCATGTTGTGGCATCTGTGGTAGCTGGTGAGGCTGGGGCGGCTGGGGCGGCTGTGGTGGTTGTGGCTGCGGGGAATAGGACGACGCTGCAGGGGCCGACGGTGGCGGGTTGTGGTGAGGTGGATGGGGGAGGTGAGAAAGCGAGTCGGGGCGAGGAGCAGAGTAAGGAGCCGCGCCAAAGTACGGCGGGGGCACAACCGGGGGGCCTGTCACGCCAGGGGGAGGATTGGCATAGTAAGAGGGCTGGGAGCCATAGGAGGGCTGGCCGTAGGCGGGCGGAGAGCTGTATGTCGGCTGGCTGTAGTATGACGGATCGGGGGGTGGTGGAGGTCTAGAGTTGGGAGGTGGCGGTGGAGGCTGTGACTGGGGCGGCAGAGGCGGCGGCGCTTGAGGGTGAGGTACCGGTTGGTTTTGGCCATAGCCATCATACGGAGGGTAGCGAAGGTGGCCCGAGGGGGGCGGAGCGGCAGAGGGATAGCCGGAGTAGCTTGCAGCTGGCTGTGGCTGGGGTGGTTGAGACTGAGACGGATACGATGGCCAAGGTTCGGGCGTAGGAGGCTGTTGGTGGGGAGGATGAGGTTGATGTGGTTGGTGATGTTGTTGGGGTTGGTAGCCGCGGTTCTTTCGGTGGTTATAGGCGTGGCCGTTGGCCAGAGGCAGATTGGGCGGCGGCGGCGGCGGAGAGGTGGAAGCCGGAGGTGGAAAAGGCATTGGCACAGAAGGTGGCGGCGGCTGCAATTGGTAAGGCGGCGGCGGGTACTGGGACGGGTGAGGCTCGCCAGACGGCAGGGGCGGGTATCTGGTGACGACCATGTTGCCGGCGTGTCGCATCGCCGAAGCTGGCGACGAGGGCGGCACAAACGGCTGAGAAGAGTATCGCCGGCCGCGGCCGCCTCTGTTGCGCAGATCCTTGGAGGCCGCCTGCCGGTTCCTGTGTGCCTCGAGACCACTGTCTGGTTAGAGGGAGGAGGAGGTGAAGCGCCGGACAGGAGAAACTCACGCGGGCACGGGACGCGTCGGCTCGGGACAGGCAAAAGTCTGGTGGCTGTCGATGCCGCAGTTATAGCAGCGAGGCTCCGACATTTCGCTCTCGGGCAGCACCGCACAACACGACCCAGCGGGCCAGGCGAGACTTTTGCTCTGCTGGTCGACTGGTCGACTTTTCGTCTTTTTCGTCTTTTTCGTCTTTTGTCTGTTTGTCTTTTCCTAGTTGCTTTTCCTAGTTGCGCTGGCGAGGCTGCATTCGGAGTGGCCGATTTCAAGCCGCACGAGCGGAGGAATGCGGAAAGGCAAAGAATGCGACACGGAGAACAGTCGAAAGCCAGAGGGCAGAGACTGGAAAGTCAGCCGGACAGCCCGAGTGGGAAATGCGACAGACAAAAAGCGGAGGTGTCTCCCTCGCAAACGAGAATCCGCTTTTTTAGGGGTCGAGAAGCTTGCGATGAAAAGTCTCGGAAAATGAGAAGATGGGAAAGTTGAGATGAAAAGTAGGACAAGGCGGGAAACACAGGCGCAGAGAGCCCAGGGGGCAGGTGACAGCTAGCTATGGAACTGCATGATGACGGCTGAAACGAGTGCGGAAGAATCAACGAAAACACGGGAAAATGAGAAAACGGAGGAGAATGAGGAAAATGGGAAAATAGGAAAATGTGGAAATGTGGAAAATAGGATGTCAACGAAATGGCGGGTTTTCGTTTGGCAGAACGGGACGGACTTGCGCGTACTACGCATGCGCCGGCAATTAGCTTCTGGTCACATGATATGTAGTCATGATCACGTGTTTTGCTTATGTACTTTTGCTTAGGTCATCACCTCTCCCTGCTTTCCCTCGTTCCCTCGTGACAAATCCACGACCTTTACATGTTGGCTTGTGTCAGCTTGGCTGTTCCCACTGTCCCCCTGTACCTCTCCCTCAGCTCAGCCTCGGACAAGCCCAACGGGTGAGCAGGTACATCGCCCACGTCTGCCATTTTAGCTTCCAGCAGCCTCACCATTCTCTCTCTGACCTCAAACAGTGGCGGAGCACTGTATTTGCCTCTGGATTCCCGTTCGTTCCACAGATTAAACAGCTCCATGGGGTCATTCTCACAATCAAACAGCTCCCATTCCTGATCCTCGCCTCCTCGGTTGGCCCCGGGAATGTTGTAGCCCATATTGTACCAAAAGATAAGCTTCCAGCGTTTATCGCGGATACCATAATGAGCCTGGACAGGAGGCAGAGTTAATATCAGTAAGAATAGGTAGAAAATGGCGTATACCAGGAGACGTACATAGGCATTGTTGTTTCCGTCCTTGTGCATCCAGTACCGATGATAGGCAACCTGGTCTGGCGACTGTGGCGGGGCCTGTCCTCTCAAGACGGAGAGAAAGCTGTCGCCTTGGTAGTGCCTCGGTATGGGAACGCCGGCAAATTCGAGCCAGGTGGGTGCAAAGTCCACATTCTGCACAATATGGTCACAGACAGTTCCTGCCGGAATGCCTGGACCACGTGCTAAAAAGGGCATCTGGAAGGATTCCTCATACAGAAACCGCTTGTCATACCAGCCATGGTCACTATACTCCTGTCAGCCGTCTCTGTAGCTCTGCAAGGGGCGAGTCTGGCTTACCCGAGGAAATATCCTTGGTCCGACGTGTAGCAGATGAGAGTGTTTTCCGCCAGTCCCTCCTTGTCCAGCCAGTCCAGAATACGGCCGACGTTGTCGTCAATGGCTCTGTGCTTGTCAGCTTGGTACGCTGCAGGAGAAGCGATACGCCTCCGGGACCTGGCCTACTGTACGCATCGCAAGTATCGCTGCATGAACCGTTGATACTTGAATCGGCCCAGCTCATGTTGCGTCTGAAAGGTGAACTTCTCGCCCGTGATGATGTCGACAAGCGGAGCCATGGTACGTGGGTCTTCGGGGAAGGGAATAATGCGGTGCTGAGCATCTCCCGAGGCACCAGGGCCGATAGTTCGGCGCTTGCCTACGCCCTCGAGATCACCATACGGTGGCTGAACCAGCCCGAGGTTGGCATAGGTCATGTTGATCTGCAGACATGTTGGAATTTGCTACCGACACAGCATCGTCGTTTTCATGTGGCACGCACCTTGATACGCATATTAGCTGCCTCGGCCGCCTTGGCTCGGTTCTTATAGTCATCGTCAAACGTGTCGGGCACTCGGATCTCCTCCGTGTACATCTTTTCGTAACGCGGATGAGGGTCCCAGGGCGCATGGGGGGCCTTGTGGTGGCTCATCACGATAAATGGCTGGCCTTCTTTCTTGGCACGGTCCATGAAATCAATCGTCTTGTCCGTGATGACGTCTGTCGTGTACCCAGACTCCCAGACTGACCCCTTGGGCGTGATGAGTTCTGGATCAAAATAGCCGCCATGGCCACGGAGGACGGCAAACTCGTCAAACCCGCTTGGTTCATGCTCCCTGCCCTCTCCCAGATGCCACTTGCCAAAGATGCCCGTCCTGTACCCGCCAAAAGCACGCATCTGGCCCGCCACAGTGGGGTAGAGGGTGTTGATTTTACAGGCGAGCGTGTGGACCAGGTTGAGGTGGTTGTGGACGCCCGTGAGAATGGTGGCCCGAGAAGGCGTACAGACTATGCCCAGTCAGTCCCTGACTTCAACATGCGCTCCATGCGACGAAGATGCTCTGGCTTACTCGAGTTTGTCACATAGCAGTGGTCCATCCTCGCGCCTTCTTTGGCGATCCTGTCGAGGTGGGGCGTGTTGTTGATGCCATGGCCGTAGCAGCTGATGGCCTTGGCAGCATGGTCGTCACTGGGGGTGATTAGCAAAGAGACGGATGAATGGCAGCTCAGACGTACGCCATGATAAAGACAATGTTGGGCTTGGGAGTAGCCATAGTGAGTATAGATAGGAGCAGCAGTGATGTAAAGTTTTGCAGTCTTGGTCTTGGAGAAGAGTAGGAGAAAGGGTGAGGGTCATTTTTTGTAAGTGTTGGAGTCAGTAGAGGTCTTGGCGGAAGTCGGTGTGGGGGGGGCGGTCCAGTCGGCTCGCGGCTGTTTTCACTGCAGTCATCCGCCCGAGTCCCGCTCTCCCATTGCCTGCCTCGGTGCACGGCAGTCGGGGCCGACTCCCGCCATGCATGGAAGGGAAATGAATTCCATGTGTGTGGAGAAACGCGGGGCCCCGGAAAGTGCCCCGGAGAACGTTTACCAGCACATGGCGCCTGCTGCGATTGGTCAATGGATAGTTGGGGACCAGTTGGAGCACGTTTTAGTCCATGTGGACTTCTACCGGTATAGATCTCTATGGCCAGTGATATCAGTACATCATTCAAAAGGTACAAAAGAGGTGTCTGCTCCTGACTCCTGAATTTCCTGCATGCCAAAATTTCACCCCCCTTTCTCTTCCTTCTCTTCTCTTTCGTGCTCTCATCACTTTACACTCTTGCGGCATAGACGTGGCCTTGGTCTACCATGGCTGTACAACAGACACCCCCCCGGGATGACATTGACCTGGATAGAAAGGTGTCCCAGACAGCCGAGCATTTCGAAAAGGACGATGCCTTTGTCGCCGATGAAGCGGAGCACAGGCTCACTATGCGACAGGCCTTTCGTCTGTACTATAAAGCCGTTCTCTGGTCAGCAACGTTGTCCATGGCGCTTGTCATGGAGTCATATGGTAGTTGTCTTCCTCATGCATCGCCACATATGTTCCTTTCTCATTTGTTTGATTAGTGCTTCAAGTGATGGCTGCATTCAATGCCCAGCCTGCCTTTCAGAAAACGTTTGGCGTTCAGCTGCCCAGCGGCAAGTACCAGCTAGAGGCAAAGTGGCAAGTGGCACTGGCAAACTCTAGCAAGATTGGCATCATCATCGGTCTCTTTGTACGTTTTCTCCTAAGGCATTCCCTTCTATTTAAGTCGAGATATCTCAGACTCGTATGCTGATTAATGACTCGTCTAGACAAACGGTATTGTCATTGACCGATTCGGGTGCAAGAGGGTGATGCTGGCAGCCCTGTTTCTATTCATATGCTTCAACTTTGTCGTGTTCTTTGCAAATCGTGTAGAGATTCTCTTTGCAGGAGAACTCCTGGTTGGCCTGCCTCTAGGCGTGTTCAAGTAAGTCTGCTCTTTCAAAGCAGGCATCGAGGACGTTCTGACATTTGAATCATTAGCACTCTTGCCTCCCTCTATGCTACCGAAGTCTGTCCCATGGCTCTCCGAGGTGTAATGACTGCCTACGTGGTGTGTAGCGATCTCTCGCCCATTAAAGCATTTACAAGAAGGACGACTAATTGAAGTGGTAGAACTTGTGCTGGGTGATTGGACACCTCATTGGGGCCGGTGTTTTACAGGGGATGGGCGTCCGCAAAGACCAATGGGGCTATCGGTAAGTGAATGTCCCGCCAAGGTGCCAGTGCGAGCTAACTATGTAGGATTCCCTTTGCCATTCAATGGATGTGGCCTGTACCCCTATTATTTGTAAGTATGGCCAAAGTACTTCTTGTCTGGTTGGCAACACTCTAACACCATTATTCTAGATATGTCTCTTTGCCCCCGAGTCTCCCTGGTGGCTTGTCCGCAAGGAGCGGTTTGAAGATGCGGAAAAGTCGTTGAATCGGCTCTCGGTTCCGAGTCCGATGGTGAAGAATTACGAGGTGAGTGCGGAAGTCTGATTTCTGATTGGAGGGTGGGGGCTTATCGCCACATTTTAGATGGTCGCTCTCATGCGTCGTACTGTCCAGTTCGAGCAGGCCACACGCATTGGTGCCTCGTATCCCCAGTGCTTCAACATGAAAAACGGCAGCCTTCGACGACTAGAAATCTGTGCTCTTGGCTACTCAAGCCACACCTGGGCTGGCTTCATTCTGCAAAACTACGTCACGTATTTTTGTAAGTACTTGTCTGGTGCGGCCGATGTAAACTGCTAACATGCTGGGCCAGTTACTTCTGCCGGGTTGCCAACTACGTCGTCATACAAGCTGTCGCTCGGATGCTACGGCATCTCCTTTATCGGCACCTGTATCTGCTTTTACATGCATGGAAAGGTCGGCCGCAGGCTGCCATTCCTCTATGGGTACACATTCATGACAGCTTGCATGTGGTCCATCGGCGGCATGGCCTTTTCGCATAGTTCTGGCATCCAATGGGGCCAAGCAGTGAGTTTTTTTTTGAAAAAAAAGTCTTGTATTCTCGGGGGGCTTTTTTTAACTGTAAAACAGGCGCTGTTGTTGACGTGGTTTGCTGTCTATGGCTTGACTGTTGGACCTCTTCCATATATCTTTGCAGTCGAGACGCCCGCCGTCAAACTGCGAAGCAAGACGATCAACCTGTCCCGCATGTTTTACTACTGCTGCGATGTTGTTAATGGTGTTGTGGCTCCATATGCAATTGTACGTTGCTTCCTCCTGCGCAATCGTCTGCGGAGCCGGTCTTTGATGGAAGCTAATGATCACAGAACCCAACTCAGTGGAATCTCCAGGGCAAGGCAGCTCTGATCACGTCTTCTGTCTCAAGTCTGCTGATTCTCTGGGCTTTTTTCCGGCTGCCCGAAACCAATGGAAGGACATACGAAGACCTGGACTTGCTATTCGAAGCAGGTGTTCCGGCTAGAGACTTTAAGGATTACGATGTTACAGAGCTCAAGGTTCGTGCTACAAGCAAGATGTAAGGTAGACAGGCTGGCAGATGAAAAATTTCAATAGAAGTCATACGGATTTATGAGAAAGCTTGCAAAAGTCTGGTACAAGATGGCTCTTGTTAAGTTGAATAAAGTCTAGTAGACACTCTCTACTCCAACAGGAAGCTTTGCATGATAGAATTTGTTATTCATACTGTGTTATTATAACAAGGAGCATTCAATCCTCCTGTATCATTCCACCTTCAACACGGTGACTACGAAGGGTGTGCTATATCAGTTTGTAGCACGCATATTGCAAACGGGTATATATGTGATTAGTCAGCGATTCATTTCCCCCTCCTTAAACAGCGAGCCCGACAAACACAACCAACACAGCAGCATATGCCAGCGAGGCTGCCAAGACATCAATGCTCTTTTTGAGCACGAAGGTCATGGTCAGACCAAATATTATGACAAAGACGGTGGTCACGACAAGGCAGACCGTTTGAGTACGGTGCAGCATCATCACCCACATGGGGACGATCAAAAATGCGCTGCCCAGCAGGGCAGAGAGCAGACGCGCGACATACTCCCGGCGGCGGTGTTGGATGTTCACGTCGCTGCGCGCAAAACCGATGGCGAGCCTTTCGTCGTCCCAGGTCGTAGCCTCGTCAAAGTCCAGCTTTGACCACCTCTCTTGGTGGTTGGGCACAGCAACGAAGGCTTTCTGGAGGGCGACGTCATCGTAGACGCGTTCTGAGCTGATGTAGAATGGATCACTGTCGCGGCGGCTGCAATCGATCATAAAGTCATAGTCGCGGACGGCTTGGACTGTGTTGTCAGACAATCAGAGTCTTTTTCTTCTTCTTTTTTCAACCAAAATTATCCTATTGTACGCTCGTACCATAGCTCTTTAGATGTCTGGTCCATCGGCCACTGTAGTCCCTGTCAAATCGCATTTTCATGACTTCCTGTACAATCTTATATTGGAGTATACGCATCTTTGCACGCTGCAACTCGGCCATGCTGATGCGCATGTGCCAATGTCCAATGTGTTCCTCAGCACGGATTTTCGCAGCACGACCTTCTGGCCTGCCATTCAATCCAATAATGAAGTTTCTCATATGTTGGCGAATGGCCCATCTTGTTGGATTTTCAAAATCCATGATTCATTTCTTAGTTGGCAATATGGGACAAAGGTCTTTGTAGGGTATGGCCTCTGGAATTCTGAACGTCCGCGTCCCAATTTTGAAGAGAACCAATCTTTCGCAAATTGAGTAAAAAGTCAGGGGTGCGCATGAACAGAGAGGAGGGGCTGCCGAGAAGGACGCAATGTGCACATTTGCATTTACCCCTCCTTTCCTTAGTCACGGGCAGTCATCTTTCGCTCCTTCATCTCATGCAAACAAGCAAAGTCTTCATTTTCCTCTCATCTCGTTTCAGGATGTCAGACGGTAATATCATTGAGGAGGTGTGTGTCACAAAATGTAGCACATCCTGGGATGTCGATCTCTACTTCAATACGATGAGGAATGCCGAAATATATTGCAATCTGTATCGCAGCCGATACGTTCGCCGTATTGACACCGATATTGTGCGCATATGTCTTGTCAAAGACGTCGCCTGCTTCTCAGCAACGCCGAGTAGTTTTTACTTAACATTCAATCAAACTAGAAACGTCGATGGCCGATTTTTGCATCTGCTATGGCAAATGTCATCACCCAGAACACTCAAGCTTTCATATGCCTCTATCAATGAGCATGAGGTCTTCCGGTGAGCCAACACTGCAAAAGAGTCAAATGAACCAAAATAAAAAATATATACTGTCAATTGTGTCATCATGGCATGCACAGCAAGGAAGCAGAAAGAAAACGAAGGCTAATATCACTTGGGTACTACACAGACAAGTCCGTCGGCGTATGCGGTCATCTTCTCTTCCTGCCGCACCTAGACGAAGTAGAGCCCGCCGTTGGTGAGACTCTTAGTTGTACTGGACGGAAAAGTTCGGATGAGATAATGTTTTCCACATGCAACTGCAAAAGTCAACAATCTATCTATTCTTTTACGGCAGTCGACTGAGACTTTTTGATCATCTATTCTCTTTCTTCTGATTTTTAATAATACCTTTGTCGTGAGCTCTGCCAGCAACCCAATTTAGTTTTAATGCAACTTTATGAAATTCATATAAAAATCTGCTCTTCTTTCCCCCAACACAAAGAGTTCATAGATATGCCTATGTTGTAATAGAAAAGAGAGAATGACCATCTAGCAGAGTCGCTGCGGCTGAGTCTGTACGACATATTTGGCCTTTGTTAAAGTGCCAATAATAGCAATCACTGGGCTGCCATCACTATACCCCCAAACCTCCCCTACCGTAACAGACACACCATCATACAGCATGATTATGACCGCTCGTATTCTCGCCGAGAATATGGATCTTCTCGCTGGTCATGCAAGCGCGTTGGTGCGCCAAATGGACCAGAAGTAAATTTAGGATTTCCGTGATGAACCTGTTCGGCTGCAATGCTGCTCATCATCCTACAACTCGGATGGCATACACGGACCCGTGTTCGATCCATTGCCCAAACACACCAAAGAGGTGAGTCTACCCCATCTCCAAGTGCATGAGAGCTGCCTACAAGTAGGACCGATGCTCAGCCCATACTAAAACGTTAGTGTGAATGGAGTCAATTCTACGCGACTTTCGTTCTGAGAATGTAGAAGCCATGAACATAAAACACGCATCAGATAAGTCGTTTTAGGGCCATTTCTGAATCAGTCGATGGACGTGCTGTATGTTAGCTAAGCTGACCTTTGACCAATGCGGAAGGTCGGCTAAGAAGATGGCCTGGCGTTATTCTCTGACGCGGGCACCTACCATGTTAGCCAGCAGATAGCCTTCTCTCATCGCTGCCCGTGTAGGCTGTGCGGTTCATGCAGGTATGGCAACCCGTCTGGCCTGTTGGGACGTGCAGAAAAACAATCGCTGGAAATCATCTTCAGCCTGGCATCATGTAGGGCTAGACCAAGCAGTAAGTGACTTACAAGCCAAATCCATTACGGCAAGTATGTGGCCAAATAGCTATATAAAGGCACTGGTTTCCGCGATCATGGTAATTCTCTTTTACAACCATCCTCACCACTCATTAAACAATCATCACTCTCATTCAACAATCACCACTCTCATTCAACAATCACCACTCTCATTCAACAATCACCACTCTCATTCAACAATCACCACTCTCATTCAACAATCTTCACTTTCGTTTACTATTCATCACTTTCATTAAGCAACATTTTACCATCACTTATCTGTCTAGTCAACAACCATGGCCACTCTCGTTCTTCTTGGCGGTCTTGTCGCAGGTCTCTGTCAGGTCGGCCATGCGTCTCCTGCCAACCTCACGCAAAGCGTGGGAACGGTGATCGGGAATGTCACGGCCAGCACGGTAACGGTGACGGCCGACCTCACGTCGATTACACCTATAGTCATCGACCATGGTCATCTGGACGAAGCAGGTATCGCGTCTCTGCTGAGATCGCTCAAAAGCCAGAGCCAGGTCACTACTGTGCCCATAGTGAAGAGAGAGGCTCCTATTGTGACGACGTCGTCGCAGGGGCCGTTTCTGATTGGAGACGCGGTTAGTCAGCTCGAGGGCGAATGTGCGCCGTCTAAACTCACCAATGTCACGGTGGCCGGCCCCATCAAAAAGTTGACAGTCATCTCCGAAGAGAGCTACATCAGCAAGCTCCAGATTACATCTACGAATGGGTCAACGACGGAGAGACAGATAACAATTGTATAACCTCCTCACCCCTTCAGTATTTCTGCCCCTCGCATATATTCTCTTGCTAACAAGCTAGGCGCCTGAAAACCCCCAAGAGCACACATTCGTCTTTGAAGCGAAAGAGCGCGTTACAGAGTTCACCATTTACCACGATGATCAGCACTTTGCAGGCTTCAGCTTCAAAACTAATTTGGGCCACTCTTTTGATTTTTTAATCCCCGTATACCGTGACATTGCCAAGGCCGTTCGAGTCCCGGTCGGCTCGGGTATCTTGGCACGTATACGCCTAGGGATCTGTTCGCTGCATGAATCTTTTGCGGCTCTGGGCTTTGACTTTCTCGAGGAGGTCGAGTCTGTTAGCATAATCCGCATGGAATACGCAGGCTTCACGGATGGCAAGATGCCATTGGGTGAGGGCGAAGTATTGGCGACAAAATTAGGCAACTTCACTAACAGAGGATCGGTACAGCAAGACATGACCATTAAACGTGACCAGGCTATAATGAATCAGCACTCAATCACAGAAACTTCTGAATGGAACATTGGCCTAACCCTTACTCTTGGTGCCAAGGCCAATGTGCCATTTTTAGCCGAAGCATCAGGCTCTCTTGCAGGTAACTGGGGTTTAAAGAAATCTACGGTAAGCACACTTTGCTCTTCGACTTAGAGCCCTGCTAATACCAAACAGGCAGATTTAAATTCGACGTCAACAACTGTCACCGACTCTGACAGCTTTACGGTCAGGTGCCCAAGCAACAAGATGTGCATCGCCACTGGCTTCTATACCAAATATACGCTGGATACTGACGCTGTAGGCACTATCGAGGCCAAGACCAAGTCCGGCGCTACCTACGAGTGGTTGCAAAATTTCCATTACAAGGGTCACGATTCTTCGCGTCTAGATATAGAATCCCACGAGGTTGACCTGTCTTAGTAGATGCTTTGCTGATCCCTGCATATACTGTCCTATCGAGTATTGAGGTGTATTCTATGCAGCTATTAATTATACAAGAGATCTTTCTATCGTCATCTGCTGTCTACTTTAACTTTTTACTTGCTACTGTCTAATCTGGAAACGGCTATAACCACCGTTGGACATTCTAATACTTCTAGTAATAAAGACTCAGATTAGTTTTATTATATTAGACTATTCCTCTTTCAATAACTCGTACTTCCTTTCCTTAGTATCGCTGAGGTGTTGATTTATGACCTACGTGTTTGACAATCACAAACAGCTGCTTGTCCAACTTCTATGAGCTTTTTTTCTTTAGTTCAGGGCTTATCAATTTGTCGACTCGTCCAGCTTGTTCCGCTTGAGCTTACTACCTGCGAAGAAGTTTCCATAGCTGTGATTTCCAGAACGTTGCCGGTGTGTTCTACTCGCAGAGCCCGTTCATCCTTGCGAATTACGAGCGGCAATCTGGGGGCATTGTCTGGCCTCCCGCTTCTGTAAGACGACTGTGGATCTTCCGTGAGGATCACCTTGCACTGGCGTGTAGTTTTCGCGGTGCCATCTTCCTGGTGTGTATCAAAGATCAATGTTGGCAAGGCTAACACGTCAGAAAATTGTCGGGGGAGCTTGATCAGCGACAAGCTATGCACTCCTTCTGCCGTTCTGTTCACGAGTGCAATCTCACGTCCACTATTGTTCTGGAGCATTGTTGACATTTCGGCGCCTGTGGCCGCATCACGGGCTACTATCGTTCTATGTGAGACTACGGAACGCGGTAGGCAAATGCCGAGAGCAGCAGCTGCGTTATTGTTGTTATTTTGTTCGCTCTTGGACTGGACCACATTGCTGGTCTGTTTTTGTCTTTTCTCTCCTCGAGAGTCATCCATCAAGCCGTCGTCTGCCAGACGTTTGGAGCACAGCCTGATATCTCGATCACTGTTAGGGAGCAGGATGACCTTAGGTTGAGAAGGGTGGGAAATTACAAGGTATTGACCACAGTTGGAGAATGATGCCGTTCCATTTTTTTCCCTAGAAAATACATATGGTTCTGAATGAGCTATAATAAAATAATTATTATTAGTCGGGTGGGTTACATAAATCGTGGGCTCCAAAGAAAAACATACCTCGATCAAATTCCCAAAAATATACAAAGCGTTTAGTTTGGTACATAAAAATACGGCGGCTCGGATGAAAAGCGTTGTAATTGTCACCTTCCGATGACATATACTTGTCATTCAAAGAGGCCATGTTGACCAGCCTCGTGCCTCTCTCCGAGACGCTAAAGACAGCCATATAAATCGAGCTTACAGAGTTCTTCGTATCGATGAAAGCTACATGGCAAGCGTCTGGGCTCCAGTATAGTCGGTATGTGTATTTGTAGACGTCGCACAAAAAGCCTGATCCAGGTATGAAGTTTGAGAGTTCCCAAAACACTTTAAATCTTGGGTGGGAATTTAGAACAATGGGCGTCATTGTATTGGCCGTGGTACCCGAGCTGAGATGGTAGAGATTATTTAGTATTGAGAATTTGTTGGGTTGGGGGGCAATGGTCAAGAGGAATGAACACTCCCAGACATTAACGAAGCGGAGACCTTGGTTCAGGCAAATCGCAATACTCTCAGCCTCTATTGGGATATGAAAAATAACGACGCTCTCACTTCGTGTCTCGCAAATTGACAAAATTTCGTATGTGGCAAACCATCCACTGCAGGCATCGGAAAATTCCGATGGAGTTTGTGGCAGAGAAGGGCGTCTATCACGCATCTGATATGAGTATGGGTAGCACGGTATGTCCATTTGCTCCACCCAGCCGTCGCGGAAGTAATTATTAGAAAAGATGCTTAAAATGCCAAGCTGGCCTGTCTCTGAAGAGCTCAAAGATGTAGAAAAAATAGCTTGTACAGCTTCAGTGCACCCATTGCCAGAGCTACTTATCAACTGGGGCGTAAGATTCTCGAGACGGGCTGCTTTGGTCTGAAGTAGAAATCGGCTCTGAGTGAACACGGTAACATCCCCCCAAATTTCCGACGGATCCTCATAAAGAGTGTCCTGCCAGCTCTCGTCGAGACGAGTCAGATCCGTGGCGAATTCTTTGATTTCTGATAAAAGACGTTGCTCGCCCTCGTCATGTAGCCTTTGACTCAATTCATCTGTATGGTGGGTGAGCAGCATGCCTACGCGAGCATGATACGTATATATAGCCTCGACCCAGACCATCACATCCAACTTGCTGTACAAAAAACGAGTACCCAGCTCGACCATGTATTTTCGGCAAGCCATATAGACAGTCCCCCTTTCCTCATGCATGGCATCCACACATAGATTCATCCACTGCAGAGATGCAAATTGAAGCAGTGCCATTTCTGGTCAAGCACCTGCGGATCAGCCCGTGTTGACGTTGGAGTGTTTGAAAGGGGACCGAATAATGGCCGACTTGGGACTTTTGCTAATAGATAGGAGAGGCACCCGGCTGCCACAACGGATTTGCTTCGGATACTTTCTGGAATGAAGCCTGCCGACGTGCTGTGACTGTCACTACCGTTGTGACTACTTCTGCCATGTTTGGCATAGTCCAGTGCTGTTAAGTGGATGAATCAAACTCGTCCATTTTGGCCCGTTTCGAGCACACCGCAGGTGACGATGACAAGCTTCAGTTCAAACTGTTTGGTGCTACCATCCTCAGCATCCCAGCCGTCTGGATACACGGCTTCCCTCAACTCAGTCGGCTTCAGTGAAGCATAGGCAACCCAGGCGAAAGCCCGGTTCGCCAAGTCTTTGCTAAACGTATCCAAGTTTTCGATGCGCGTCTGGATCATTCGGTACATATCGTCTAGGTGATTCATGCCCCTCGTGTTAGATTCCATGATGACGTCGAATCGAGCCCTGCGTGTCATGACTGGCGACTGTAGGTAGGACATCATGAGGTGCGCCCACAGGAACATGCCCTCGGCACGTCTCGACAGATGACGTACCACATGGCCTTTGTCAATGTCACCGGGCAACATGCTCTCTTCCAGCAATTCCTCTATTGACGTCTCAAGGTACATGCTTATGTCAGTATCCAGCATGTCGCTAGTCAGATGAATATGTCGGTCAGGCCGGATGGCACGGTGGAGGCACGCGACATGAGGCCGGCTTAGCAGTACGATGCGCAGGGGAGTCTGCGCACACCAGAAGGATATCTGCCGCAGCAGTCTAGCATTGTCGACGCATTCGTCCACGCCGTCAATGACCAGATAGAGTCGGGGCAGATGCGGTAGGCACTGCGAGATGGTCTCGACGATCTCCGACTCCAAGGCGAACGGATCCGTAGCCACGTTCATTGTGGCAAAGGCAAAGACGTTGTGGATTTTCTCTAGTTTTTAAAAGAGATGAAACAGCTGTGCAGCAAAGGCACGGTAGAAGTCCAAGAGAACTTGACTGTCGTTGCGGTCTGCAGAGTTTTGAGAAAAGAAATAGTAGCAGACTTCGGTCGGGAAATCGCCAGAACCAAGGCTTTGCTTGTCCAACATATCAACGAGAGAACCAGCAAGCACGGTTTTTCCTGAGCCCATTTTTCCTGCACATGTGTCAGGTGTCTGTTTACAAGTCTGGTGTCTGTCTGTACATGGTATGCACTTACCGCTGATCAACAGAAGCGATTCGGGTCCTTGAGCCGAGCTCTGGTTTGATTCTGTGTCTGCCACATGCGGATCTATCCATGCCGCCACAGTAGGGTCCTGGAAAAGTCACTCCGTCGTCCCTTCCATTCTCTCTTGGCGAGCTTGCTCTAGGCGGACCTTGTAATTAGGAGAGCTTAACCAGCGAACAACCCCAGCTTGAAAAGCGTCTGGCAGGTCAGTTTATGGACAGTGACTTCCCACAGAAACAGGTCATACGTACGGTAGGCGTGCTCGTTCTGGTTTTCAACCATCCAGTCGAGAATCTTCAATTCCCCATACTGTGCGTTATTGACACACTGTAGAATATCCCATTCCTTTCGCCGTGCATAACTGGCCTGCTCAGCTTCTTGTTCGAGCTCGGACCGCAGTTGGCCCATGGAAGCAAATTGCAGCTCTTCCCTTACGACTTCTGCGTGAGACTTGATTTTCTCAGTAACATCGCGGAAGCGAGCATCGAATGGGTTCCACAAAAGCTTCATCATAATACTCGGTGTTCTATTGATCTCTAATAGAGAGTTAATTCAAACAATTTAATGGCACACGGCTGGGAGGCGACATACTTCCATATTTGTCGGAGAATGTGCGAGCCACGGCAGCAAAGAATTGGAAGAGGTGGCAATACAAGTTCTCCAGTGAACCTCGCAGTCTTGCGCTGATGATAGAAGGAGTTTTGCACAGGGATGTGTAGAGTTCTTCGTACCGCGGCAAAAGTGCACCAAGGGCCTGGAGAGTATCACACAGTTTCTCAAAGAATGTGGCATAGTTGGAAGCAAGCTGCATTTTGATCAGTCCTTGGCAACGGAAAGTCTAGAAAAAGATAGCATAATCAAGCATTGTCATGCTCACCTTGAGCACCAGCAGCAAAGAGCCAAAGGCAATATTTCCCCAGGGCTGAGCAGCTGTGCAAAATAGTTCAAGAATCTTAAAATAAGGCTCAAGGATACTCCCTAGCTTATTTATCTTGTCTGCGCACGCTCTTGAGCGACGGACATTTTTCTTCAGGGCCTCGAAGCCATTGACGGCGTGTAGTACCTCTTGTATCGACGAATAAGAGGCAAACTGGGCCTGCTCGTGTGGAGATAGGATAGATAGAAACTCGTTGCGGGCCTTGGCGAAGAGCTCTTCGGTTGTGAAGATGGGTGTAGCAGTCGGCGTGGCCATGATCAGCGTATACCATAGTTTTCCTGCAAATCGATAAGTGTAGGGGACTTTGAGAATACAAATATTGCGAGAGAAAACCGATCTGGTGCCTGGTTTACAAAGTAAAGAGGCGGCATCTTTATACTTGTGCAAAAAATGCTCCTCCAGGCAAGCCCGCCTTCACTTCAAAAAGCGAAAATAGAGAAACAGTGTGGCTGAGTTGTGGCCCTATGAAAGGAACATTAAAATACTTTTTGTATTTCAAAATTTACATACGAAATGCTTGCTAAACTGCCGATATTGAAATAGACTGTGCATTTTCCAATGTACTTTCATGATTCTTGAGACCCAATAACGCCCAACGACACAATGCATGCCACGCAAGACAAAATGTGCCTTGTGCGGCTTAGTGATTCCGCTTGTAAGCGACGGGTATCATTCAATACTGTAACTTGTCAGTGGATGCCAAAATAACCAATCGCCTGCGAAAATGTAAGAAAAAACAACGTCTGGTTAAGAGAACCAGCGTCGTCCACACTTTTTTGAGTTTTTATGAACTTGGACGCCCACTTTGTTTGATTCACTTTGAACACGTGACCTTGACAGATGTGCACGTGCCTGTCCCCACACTTCAAGGACCTTCCGAGACATGATTAATAAACACGCTAGAACAAACCAAGTGAAGCATTTGAAACAAGCAGAACAAATCTCAGAATCGACGAGAAAACGCCACCAGACATCTCTGCGTTGAGGTGCTCCTTGCTTGCCTTTCTACCCCGTTTTCCCCGCCCATCACCATGGGCAGCCCACTGTGAAGCGACGACTGGTCTTCTCTTCTAGAGCTCTGTTCTTGCGCCTGCACATTGAACATGTGGGCTCTTTTACCGACCCCGACAACAGACACGCCGTCCTTTGCCGGCAGCCGAAGCAGAAAAAGTGCTCACAGACCAGGATTTTTGCTCGAGCCGAAGCCATAGCGCAGCGAGAGCGGACAGAACAGCGCGAGAAACAGCCAAGGCCGCCTTTACGAGCACGAGCAGCCCGTTACGGTCGTTTCTCCTACCAAGAAAGAATAGCAAGAGAGATTCGGACGAAAGAGAACGAGAGAAACGGAGTTGAAAGAGAGAGAGAGAGAGAGAGAGAGAGAGAGAGGGGAGCCGATACCCTACACAAAATGCCAAACTTACCATGTGAGAGCCCTCTGACCTACATCCCCCCCGCGCCCATTCGCGTTGCTGACCTCGCGCCGCCCAGCTTCGGTGGACCTCGACGAGTGCATCGCGCGGCTCTATAAGCGAGAGCTGCTGGCCGAGTCGGTCATCGAGGCCATCTGCGCCAAGGCCAAGGAGCTGCTGATGCGCGAGAGCAATGTCGTGCACGTGCAGGCGCCCGTGACGGTGGTGGGTGACATCCACGGGCAGTTTTACGACCTCATTGAGATCTTTCGCATCGGCGGCTACTGTCCAGACACAAACTACCTCTTCCTGGGCGACTATGTCGACCGCGGCATGTTTAGCGTCGAGACGATCTCGCTGCTCGTCTGCCTCAAGCTGCGGTACCCGCACCGTGTGCACCTCATCCGCGGCAACCACGAGTCGCGCGGCGTGACGCAGTCCTACGGCTTCTACACGGAGTGCGCGCGCAAGTACGGCAACGCCAGCGTGTGGCACTACTTTACCGACATGTTTGACTTTCTGACGCTGAGCGTCGTCATCAACGACCAGATCTTTTGCGTGCACGGCGGCCTCTCGCCGTCGATCCACTCCATTGACCAGATCAAGATCATCGACCGCTTCCGCGAGATTCCCCACGAGGGCCCCATGGCCGACCTCGTCTGGTCCGATCCGGATGCCGACCGCGACGAGTTCTCGCTGTCGCCGCGCGGCGCCGGCTACCAGTTCGGCGCCCAGGTCGTTAAGAAGTTCCTGGCCGTCAACAGCATGTCGCACATTCTGCGGGCGCACCAGCTCTGCCAGGAGGGCTACCAGGTGCTCTACGACGACCGCCTCAGCACGGTCTGGAGCGCGCCCAACTACTGCTACCGCTGCGGCAACATGGCGAGCGTCCTCGAGGTCAGCGACACGAGCGAGCGCTTCTTCAACGTCTTTGCCGCCGCTCCCGAGAACGACCTCCACAAGGACATGCAGCTGGCCACCGCCGATAAGGCCGGCGACGGCAGCGCCCTGCCCGATTACTTTTTGTAGGAGGCCAGCACGCTCTGCAGACGAGACGGCAGACTGCTTGCTCTCCAGGCACATCTCTTGCTGGCCAGATGCCAGCGTCTCCGAGACTCCCCCGACTCCGCATAGTACGACACGAGACAGCACATGGCCAGACGGACCCATTGTATATCCTGATAGACGGGTCCGCATTCTTTGTTCATATTCCACGTTTTTCCTCTATTTCCGGTTGTGTTTCTGTTTCTCTTTTCCCCCTACAAATGTATGACCGGCATGTCTTTTGTTCAAGATAGTCAACGAATCACGTGCACCAAAGCATTATTTACTAAGAGAGCACGAGAAAGGTTAGATGAATTGTATTGTTCCTTGTTTCTCCTTGTTTCTCCTTGTTTCTCCTTATTTCTCCTTCTTTTGGGTGTGCGTGTGTGCGTGTGTGCGTTGTGTGCATGGTGTGCAATATGAAATGAATGTCTCCGGCTCTCGCAAGGAAAACGTCTTGTGTCTGGATCCATCGATCCTGCTCCTGCTGCTGTGCTGGTATAACCATGCACTGCGTGACCCCTCATTCTGGCATGTCTTGTCTCTCCTCCGCTTCTGCCTCTTCTCGACACCTAGCCGCCTCGTCTTCTCAGTGTGACCAGCACCCGTCGCGTAACCAACGTAGTCTCGTTATTCGTGCAGTGGGCCATGGTGACCTCCGGCTGTTGGCAGGCTTACCAGTCCTTGGAGATGTCAAAGCTCCACTCGAACTCGAGGTGCGTCTTCTTGTCGTCGTCGACAAAGCTGGACAGGGCCTGGTAGTGGCCCCGGGCGAGCATGCCCGTCGGGGCCTCGTCCTCTTGGACTGGAAGGGTCAGAGGGAAATGGACAAGAAAATGGACAAGAGAATGGAGAGGGCGGGAACAACATACATCGCTTCGTGTAGAGGGGCTGCTTGTCCGTGTTCGGTGCATAGCTTCCCTGTGGGTGTCAGATACTAGGTGCTCGGTGCTCGGCAAGCTTTTCCATGTACGCACAATCATCTCGCTGTCTTTGCTGACACGAATGCCCTTTCGCTTGACGATCTGGACGTAGCGGAGGCCGCTGAGGACCTCGTGCTGCACCTTGAAGGTGGCCACCATGGTGAAGCGCGAGCCCTCCTTGATCTTGAAGGGGTGGTCCTTGAGGGTGGCCTCGGTGCCGGGGACGCTTAGGTCAATGGTGACGGGGTCGCGGCCGGGCGACTCCATGGTCAGGCTCTGGATGACGGCAACGCGCGGGTCGCTGGGGTCGCTGAGGTCGGTGCCGCCGCCGAGGCCGAGAGAGAGCTTGTACCGCTGCAGGGATTCATCGCCGGCGTCTGTAAAAGGACGGACATGCGAGCTGGATGTGCAGGTTCCCGGGTCCGAGGGCGAGGGCGAGGGCGAGGGCGAGGGCGAGAGCGCGTCGGAGCTTTTGGTGCTCTGGAGCTCGCCCTGATCTCGGTCCCGGTCCTGGTCTCCGCCCGCATTGCCCTCCAGAGTCAGCACAAGATCTGCTTCCACGAGGCGCAGGGCGGCCAAGAGTTCTCGGGCAGATGCGGACGGCATCGTCACGTGATTCTCGGACTGCATTGGGAAGATGAAGGAAGAGGACGGGGAAGGCGGCGGTGCCAAGGCCGAGGGGAAGACAGGAGAAGAGACGAGAGAGGGAGAAGCGGCCGCCGAAGGAGCCACCGAAGGAGCCACCGAAGGAGCCACCGAAGGGACAGCAGAAGCAGAGACGGAAGCAGAGACGGAAGCAGAGGCGGACGTGAGAGGCCGGGGGACGTCCTTGCTCGTCTCAAAGCAGAGGAGGGCGAGCAGCTTCTCCACGTCAATGGCCGTCACAGAGTTGAAATTCTCCGAAAAGACATTATGCTGCGGAGTTGGCGGAGGCGGAGCCGGGATGACGGAGACGGAGTGCTCGCTACTGTCGAAGAAACTCATGGTAGCATAGGTTGTAGGAGTGCAGGGTCGGCTAGAGAGAGGAAGGGAGGGAAAGGAGAGAAAATGGCGTAGGTCGCGGGGCGAGCAGACGTTGGTCAGAAGGTGAGCAAATGAGAGAGAGGCAAAGACGAGATCAAACGGCGTTTCCATAGCACTGCCTAAGCAACGATTCGGGAAGGAGCTATGCTGTCCAGCTCCTTCCCTGCTTGTCATTTCGACCTCTGCTCCCAACTGCTACTGCTGACCTAATCCTCTCTGGCAGAAAACACCGGGCAAAACACAAAAACAATTCACGACAATTCACGTACCCATCTGCTGGTATTCGGCAAGGCTCTGCTTGGGCTGCGACAGCTTGTAGCCGGGCGTCTCCTCGTGGATGTCGTCATCGTGCTGCGGAGTGGCCATGTTGGGGTTTTTGTTCTGTTCTTCTTGTTCTTGCTTGTGAGCTTGGAGAGTCCGAGTTTCGAGTTGGACGAGCTGTCGAAGCGAGAAGAAGGCTGGGGAGAGACGCGAGAGAACCGACAGGGTACGAGTACTCCACGTACGACCAAGGGAGAAAGAAAGAGGGCTGAAGAAGAAGGACAAGAGAAGAAGAGACAGAGGATGCAAAAGAGTCAGAGGTCTGCAGGATTCAGGTGAAGCACGTCAATTCAGAGATCCGTCAGAAAGCGAGGTCCTCGTCCGTTTATCAAGTCGAGGAGGGGCTGGGCTGGTTTCCCCTTGTCGTCTCTGTCTCGTACCTTTTGGTCTCTGACATGCATGCGTGGTGGGGCTTATAGCACTGTGCTTAATAGCAAGGGGGCGGTGAGCGCTGGAGAAGGAGGGGTAGCCTGCTAGACGTCTGGCACAGGTTGGCGCTGGCGCAGGTCTGGTTCAGGTCTGTCGCATCGCCAGCAGTGATTTGTGCGAGGACGTACAAAGACGCGGCACTACAATGTACAAGCTGCAGAAGAACCCGACACCCAAGATGGTCTCGTGCAAGTCTATGCAGTCTCTTGACACAGCATCACTCGCGACATTCTGCATCTTGCATCCTCGCCGCCAGGTCGTGCTTTCTTTAGCGGTCTTAGCGGTCTTTGTGGACTTGGGCTCTGGACTCGTAGTGGAGTGGGGAGCCGTTGCCCAGTAACGACTTCTTCCCTGTTGGTCTCAGCTCCAACGGCGTTCGACGTTTAAGAGCCTCTTTCTTCGGAGTACTCCGTAGTTTGACGAAAGAACGAGTGTAGATCTCTCCTCTTCAATGCCGTGCAACCTCTTACTATGTAATGCCTTTGAGGATTGCTTCCGATCGAGTAGATGCTTACTAATACACACTCATATGACTAGTCACGCCTAGATGGCGCGCTGTGAGATTCTGCACCCCTCTCCTCTCTCC
This sequence comes from Esteya vermicola, assembly GCA_002778215.1. Taxonomy (NCBI): domain Eukaryota; kingdom Fungi; phylum Ascomycota; class Sordariomycetes; order Ophiostomatales; family Ophiostomataceae; genus Esteya; species Esteya vermicola. Next base: position 4,345,031 of record PCDM01000001.1, read on the forward strand.
CTTCTTGAGGCTTTGGCTATACAGTCGAGCACTATTATTAATTGCATTGTAAGCATGCCAGTATGCGTACTCTCACTACGTACTCGTACACCCCTTCTCCTATCGTGTATGCTTACTAACATTCCAGATCTGGTCTAGTTTGACCTCGTATATACGTACATACCTCTCATATTATTGCATCCTTCTCCCAGCTCCGATAGGTACACGCGCAGGTCACTCTACTACGCTAGCGCTGCCCGTAAGATACGTAGAGCTGCGTGGGACCCGCCGGTCGCAGAGTCGCGCGTTTCTGTCACAAGAGGGAGGTGCCACCGTGCTCTCTCTCTCTCGCCCAACTCTTTTCTCCTCTTCCTTGTTCCGTCGCTTGGCTCTTTTCGTCTTTTTTTTTCTTCATTTCTTCTTCTGCCTCTCGTCGTCTTCTCTCTCACCCTCTCCACTCCATCCACCCACTCACTCCACAGACAACCCCCGAGTTCCCTCTCTTCCCACCTATTGTATCCCATCCCTGCTCTTCTTTTCTCTCTAGTCGCGACAGCGCGCATTTTCTCCCCTTCTTTTTTTTTGGCCTTTTTTTCCTTCCTTTTTTTGCCCCTTGCTTTTTTTTTTGTCGCTCACCAACCAATTCTTCCTCGTTCTCATCCACCATCCTTTTCGCAGGATCACCGTACAGTAGAGGTAAGTCGTCGTATCCTGTATGTTCATAGTGTTGTGGTATTCCTGTCCTTCCGGTGACAATGCCCTTGTCTGGTGTGCTGACAATGTGCGCATCTACAGGCGCTCGCGATAGCGACCGAGTCGACGACAGACGGCGACCAATTTCTCTCTTCCTGTCCCACGCGCCTACCTCCACAGCAAAGTCTCTTGCTGGGGATCTGCACACGTGTTGCTCGTCACGCTCTACCGTTTCTGGTTTCTTTTTTGGGGGGAGTACCTCTTTGAATTAAAATGGCCGCCGCCAGACATCTTCCCGCCCGGAAGAACGCTCTCCTCATTGAGGATGTTCCTGAACGTTGGTCTTCCTGTCCCCTATTCCATCCCTCTGTTTCCCCTCCTGCTCTGTGTCTCGCCGAATGCGCGAATGGGCGAAACCGCGTCATTCTCTTTGTTCGCTGTCGGCCCGTTATCCTGTCGCGTCTACGATCCGTTCTCTTTCACGCGAAGCATGGCGGATGGCGGCTCGGGGAATCAAGGGCGACGCGAGACGAGCATGTGCCAACAGAACGACGAGAGACGAGAAGAAGCGAGACGAGTCGCGATGGGGAGAGAAATGCGACCGAATGAGACACGCTCCACACAGTCAGGACGGAACACTTTGCTAATCCCTACTCTGCAGACGAGGAACTTGTTGCGCGCCGTCGACTCGGCCAGACTCAGCTTTCATCGCGTCTCGGTGCCGTCGTGGCCAACAGCCATGTCGACCGCACGACGGTGACCGCTTTTGACTATGCACACCTGCGCGCACCGCTGCCCAAGGGCATCGTCTCTGGCATCTTCAAGCCAAGCCCCAACAGCTACTTCTTGATGCGCCGCAGCAGCGACGGCTACGTCTCCGCCACCGGCATGTTCCGCGCCACCTTTCCCTACGCCGAAGTCGAGGAGGAGGAGGAGGAGCGCCGGTACATCAAGTCTCTCTCGACAACCAGCCCAGAAGAGACGGCCGGCAACGTCTGGGTTCCGCCCGAAGACGCTCTTTCCATTGCACAGGACTATGGAATCACGCCGTGGATCCGCGCCCTGCTCGATGTCGCCGAGATTCCCGTCTCGGGACCTCCTGCCAGCGACGGCAGCCCCCCGAAGAAGATTGCTGCGCCGCCCAAGTTTCTGGCGAACCAGCCATCCCTGGTACCGCCTACGCCGACGTCTCTTCCCCGTAGCTCCCGCTCTCGCCGATCGGCTAGTCCCACCAAGGCAGTGGGCATCACCAAGACGCGCGCCATTGCCAGCCCGCGCAAGCGGTCGTCCAAGGCTGCCTCTGCTGCTGCTGCTGCTACTGCTGCTGCTGCTGCTGCCTCGGAAGCCTCTGCTGCTAGCGCCGACAGCACGCCTGCACCATCATCGGCAAGCCTGACAAACGGCGACAACAAGGCGGCCAGGGAGATCATCCTGCCCTCTGTGGAGGAGGACGTGAAGGAGGCAAAAGAGCCCAAGACGCCCAAGACGTCCCGATCAAAGGCCAAGGCAGCAGCTGCTGCAGCGGCAGCAGCAGACGAAGACAAGAAGAAGGAGGTCCCTGACGTCAAGGTGTTCTCTGCCGCCCCCTCGCTGCTCGGTGGTGTTCCGCCATCTCCGGGCGAGTCGGCTCGCATGCTTGCCGAGGCAAGAGAGATGGTCAATTCCAGCAAAGCCAGCGAGAGTACATCGAGCAAGAAGGGCAAGCGCAAGGCTGACGACGAGGCCGTGGAAGGCCAGGTCAAGGTTGAGGGCGAGGGCGAGGGCGAGGCGTCGTCATCGGCAGCTGAACAGCCGCGGGCAAAGAAGGTCAAGACAGAGGTGCAGCTACGCAAGGAGCGCGTTCGCAATCGTACACTTTTGGGTATCAGTGCCACCATTGCAGTCGGGTATGTTTTTTTGTCTCGCTTCCCACTTCTCTATTACATTCTTTCCAGCTACTAACAGACCAGTGCTATCGTCCCCTATGTTATGGGCATGTTATAAGCTGCGTGAGCGGGTAAGCATGGAGGACAGGAAGGGACGGTGTGGTAGTAATGGGAAAAGAGCAAGGAGGGAAAAGAAAACACGAAAACACGAAGGGAGGGTCGTGGGACAAGGTGGATGAGGTTCACTTTTTTTTTGAATTCGGAGTTCTTTTTGGCTTTTCGTTTTCGCCGCGTTTGTTTTTCCTTTCTTGTTTTTTTTCCCCAGTCTCGTCTTCTTTCCTGGCAGCTTTCCCTTGGATCTATTCCTTGTCGCTTTTTGCTCTCTCCTGGCTTGGCCTCCCTGGTTGGATTCTCTAGAGGTGTGTCTGGCCAGGAAGTGTAGCCAGCTTCTCCTTCCCCCGTTGCACATCGACACTCTTTTCAAGTTGGTACCCGTTATTTGGGCCCGCTTCATTCATCTTTTTTTAGTCATTTTTTTTGGTTTTCCTTCTTTTTTATCCCTCTTCCTATCGTTGTTTTAATGTTTGGACATACCCCCTTTTGGCTACCGAAAGCTCTTGCCATGCTTGGCAATGCGTGAGGCTTTCTTTTCTCTTTCTTAATCTTCTGGGCTGTTCTCCTTTTTGATAGCTTTACCCTGTTGTCTATTCTCCTTTTCTCCTTGCATGACGTCTTGGTAGCTGGGAGTAACGTTTGATGCGCCCCAAACTTTTCTTGAGCTAAAATAAAAAAGAAACTATTACCATCAACTTTGGATTTGGCGAGACATTGTCCTGCAAAATGATGAATCAGCAAATTAAATATGAGATCGGTTACATCACGTGACATAATTAAATGGGTTCCATGGGACGCGTCGGACGCGTTGTAAAACACGTCCCTCAATATTTATCCGAGTCTAACAATCTGACCTGGGAATCCTACCACGTTTATTTGCGCCTTTCTGATTTCACGACCAGCACCGGTCCTGTGAGAAGCCCACTCTGAAAAATCAAGCAACCAGGGAGAAGCAGATGCCCCCAATGGCATCTCTGCCAGACGCTGCCAGCAGCCTCGTGTTGCTCAGCGACGACCCGTCCCAGCCGTCGACGGTGGCCATGTCAGGCACGAAGCGGCCGGCAGCCGAAGAGAATGGCGGGACGAGAGCAGAGTCGACAGAAGCCGCATCTCGACAGCGAATCCTCGGCGGTTTTCTGGACGACGACTCGGACGACGACTCGAACGGCGACGCGGACGGCGAGGGCAGTGCAGCGCCGATGGTGGACAGTGCAACACCGGCCACGTCATGGGCCGAGGGGCGGCCCGCCAAGAAGCAGCGCATGGACGAATCTGGAGCAGGAGTGGCAGGGACAGAGGCAGAACGGGCAGCACAGGCAAGAGCAGCACAGATACCTGCAGACGCCATTGACGACGACATTCCAGACGCACAGATGGAGTCGGAGCTGCTCGCCGAAGAATACCAGCAGAGCTGGCAGGATCAGGAACAAGAACGAGAGCTCGACCTGATTGAGGAGGAAGAGCGGTATGCGCTGCTCTTTAGCGGCGAAGGCGGCGAAGGCGGCAGCAACAACAACAACAACGGCAGCAACAGCAACAGAAACAACACTTTTGAAGACGAAGACGCAGAGGAACAGGGCATGCTGCTGGCGATGCAGCTGGAGCTCGAGGAAGAGGCGCGGCGGCCGCTAGAGGTGCAGACGTGCACGGGCAAGACGGTGACAGTGCGGGAGCGGCGGCGGCGGCAGGCAGTGTCGTACGAGGCGATGGTGGCAGCACGGTCGCGGACCAAGGAGGGTCGTGCCAAGCGCAGCTTCTACGGCATCCCGATCCACGAGCTGATGGACGCGGCCCAAACGGATTTAGACAAGGCGCGCAAGGCCAGGGAGGCCAGAGAGGCCAGAGAGGCCAGAGAGACCAGAGAGACCAGAAAGTCAGCCGAAGGAGGAGGGAAGGAGACTGGCGACAAGGGAAGGGAAGGACGAGAATCATCCGAAACAGGCGCTCCGCGAAAGGGCAAGAAGCGGCGGCAGGCTGCAGCGATGCTGTGGACGGAAAAGTACCGGGCGCGCAACTTTATGGATCTCGTGGGCGACGACCTGACGAACCGGCTCGTGCTGCGGTGGCTCAAGCGCTGGGACCCGATTGTGTTTCCGCAGGCGGCCAGGACGGCCAAGACGCGGCGGCGCATGGTAGGGAGCGGCGCGAAGAGTGCAGGGGCGGCCGGCCAGGGTGGTCAGGGCAGCCAGGGTGGCCAGGGCAGCCACAGCGGTCCGGGCGAAGAGGAAAAGCCGCACCGCAAGATTCTCATCCTCACGGGTGCTCCAGGCCTGGGCAAGACGACGCTGGCGCACGTGTGTGCGCGCCAGGCAGGCTACGAGGTGCTGGAGATCAACGCGAGCGACGACCGGAGCCAGGACGTGGTCAGCGGGCGGATCCGCACGAGTCTCGGCACGGAGAGCGTCAAGACGTTGGAGCAGGTATCGGTGCGGGCGGTGGCCCCGGCAGCCCCGGCAGTCACGACAGGAAGCGTAGGTGGCGGCGGCACGCTGCGGGCCTCGCTGCAGGCTTCGATGAGCCTGGGCGGCATGGAGCGGGCGAGGCCGGCGGCGGTGGTGGCCAAGGTGGCCAAGCCGGTGTGCGTGATCGTGGACGAGGTGGACGGCGTCGTGGGCGGCAGCGGCGCGTCGGGCGAGGGTGGGTTCGTCAAGGCGCTGATCGACCTCGTGCTGGTGGACCAGAGGAACAGCGCCAAGGGAGAGGCGACACCGGCAGGGCCGGCCAGCGACGCGCCGCGGCGCAAGAAGAAGAGTGAGCGGGACGACTTTCGGCAGATGCGGCCGCTGATTCTGATCTGCAACGACGTCTATCATCCGTCTCTGCGGGGTCTGCGGCAGTCGGGGCTGGCGGAGGTGGTGCACGTCGGCAAGCCGACCACGGAGACGGTGGTGGCGCGGCTCAAGAGCGTCTTTGAAAAGGAGGGCATTGCGTGCGAGAAGGAGGCGGCGCGCAAGCTGTGTGAGGCGGCCTGGGGCATGTCGACGACGAGCACGCTGGAATCACGGCGGCGCGGCGCCGAGAGCACGGCAGAGGGCGATCTGCGGGGCGTCATGGTAGTGGGCGAGTGGGTGGCGCGGCGGCTGCAGGCGAGCCGCGACGAGGCGGGGCGCCAGGGGAGCCAAGGGAGCCAGGGAGCCGTGGCGCTGACGCGGCAGTGGCTGGACAAGCACGTGCTGTCCGACATGGCGTACGGAGACGGCGGCGCTGGCGGCGGCGTGGGTGCGCGCGGACTCGGCCGCGGAGGCACGCGGGAGATTGTGGCTCGCGTCTTCCAGCAGGGTGCCGGATTTCCACAGACGGCGGTCGACAGCAGCAGCAGCAGCAGCAGCAGCAGCAGTGGCAGTGGCAGCCGAAAGCAGTTCCGCCAGGAGCAGCCGTCGGAGCAGATGGGCTTTGCCGAGCACCAGATGCGGCTGGGCAGTCAGCGGCTGCGAGAGATGGTGGAGACGAGCGGCGACGTGGACCGGATCCTGGCCGAAGTGTTTGCCGAGTTCCCCGAGCGCGAGTTCAACGACGACCTGTACCTGAGCAAGCCGAACGAGGCCTACGAGTGGCTGCATTTTCACGATGTGTGCCATCGCCGCGTCTTTGGCAGCCAGGAATGGGAGCTGGCAGCCTATGCGAGCCAGCCGGTGCTGGCGTGTCATCACCTGTTTGCGACGTCGAAGCGGGTGCCGTCGCGGGAGGTGCGGGAGGCCCGAGAGGCGCGGGAGGCGCGGGAGGCCGGCACAGGAGGCATCGGAGGCACGGCCACGCCGAGTCCCTTCTCGGGTCCCCGTGCCGACTATGCCGCACGCGAAGCCGAAAAGTACAACCGGATGGCGCTGCAGGCCATCCAGGCACAGCTGCCACCGTCGCTCCTGCGGGCTCTGCGGAATGCCGAGGACGTGGCCATTGATTTCCTGCCGTATCTGGTGCGGCTCGTCTCGCCCGACGTCAAGCCGGTGCTCATACATCTCGGCGGCGGTGGCAAGGGCGGCAGCACGGGGCCGTCGGCGTCGACGTCGGTGGCCAGCGTGCGTCGGGAGGGCGAAAAGGTGCTGGTGCGTCGGGCGGCCCAGGTGCTGGCAGAGCTGGGCATTTCGCTGCACAAGGGCATGATTGAGGAGAGCCAGACAATGGCCGGACGGCCGCAATGGGTCTATCGAATGGAGCCGTGAGTCATTTCTCTTGTTTTTTTCCTCTTTTTTTCCTCTTCTCTTACCCTCTTCTCTTTTCTCCGTCCCTTGTCCCGTCTTCTCTAACTCTCTAGTGATATTGACATGCTGGCCTCGTTCGAGTCGGCCGGGACCCTGCTGTTGCCCGGCAATGCGCCCACCCGATATGCCGTCCGCCAGGTGCTCGACCAGGAACTGCGCAAGACGCTGGCCCAGCGAGAGGTCCAGGCCCGCCAGGCGCGCTTCCAGGCGGGACTACCCGCGGGAAGCAGCAGCGGCGGCAGTGGCAGCGGCAGTGTCGCGGGTGGTCAGACAGAGCAGCTGCCGTCTCGCTTGCTGAAAAAGAGTGGCCCGCCGGCGGCAGAGGAACAGACGAGAGAGGTGGCTGTGGTGCGTGATTTTTTTGGGCGGATCGTCCAGCCGAGTGCGACGACGGCGTTGCAGGAAAGCCATGGCAATGCACAGAAGTGGGCGGGCGGAGGCCAAGGGGGGCAAGGAGGCAAAGAAGAGGCCGAGACGGCCAAAGTTTGGGTGACGTATCACGAAGGGCTGAACAATGCGGTGCGCAAGCCGATTTCCGTCGAAGAGTTTCTGCGGGGGCTGTAGAGGGCAGAGACGAAGCCGGATACTCTGGTGTCCTTTCGCTTCGTTCTTGTCTCGTGGATTCTTTGATTTTTTTTTTCGTTTGCCTGGTAGGACTTGCATATAGAGAGCAAAATGATGACTAATACGATGAAGGCGACCAAGCAAATGAGCAAGCGAGCAAAAGAGCAAAAGAGCAAATGAGCAAATGAGCAAAACGAACAGAAACAGACAAACGGAACATATCTGTGGCATCCTCTCTTTTGTATCTCACGAGAGCCTCACCTGCGTCTGTAGACGCAGGCACTAGGTGAATGTTGGTTGTCGATGTTGTCAATGTTTTTTTTTTCTGTTTCCGTTTCTCTTTTTTTTTCTCATTCTTTTTTCTCATTCTTTTTTTTTTCTTCTTTTCCCTTTGTCTTTATTTTTCCTTTCCATTCTTCATTGTCTCGTCGTGCCAAGCGACCTACAATACCTATTCACTCTTCCGTCTGATTCACTACCTGCCTGTCTCTATTCACTGGCCTCTCCTTTCACTGTCCATTTCGGCCATTCATTCATCCCATGCAAATTCGTGTGGCCTCTCTCGCTAGTCTTCGTCCCATTCACGTCAATGTGGCCAATGGCCTCGGCATGAGCCGCTCAGTGCTCCTCACTGCCTGTCCGCCTCTGAGTCAATAGCTGGTCAGGTACATGTAGACGTCGCAGATACTTGCTTGTGCGGCCTCTGACAAAGGCCCAACCGAGGAAGAGCAGCCCTCTTACAAGGGGGCCTGGCCGTGTGGAAAATAAGATCAAGGAAAAGAGCTGCCAAAGCCATCCCAAGAACAAGGACGTAGAGTGAAAAGGGAGGAGCGAGAGGCGAAGATGGTGAAGAAGATAGTGCAGTGACAAAGTCCCCTCTTGACCATTTTGTGTGTGTTTTTTTTTTCGCTCTTCATCATTATTATTGTGTTTACGTGCTGGATTTTTTTTCTTGTTTTTTTTTTTGTTTTTTTTGTTGGCCCTCTATAAAAATCCGGCACACTTTTCACCTAGCTCTCACAAACATCAATAGACACACGTCGACTTCCTCTTCCCCTTTCCTTGTCTTGTCGTCTCCCCCCTCATACTTATTCCCTCATTTTACATTTCTAGGGAGAATAAGAACCAACAATAGCAGCACACACCACTCCGTATTCATTACAAAGGGAGACGGGAGATTCAAGATTTGATTTTTGCCAAAATAAGAACCGTCCACGTCCCTCCAAAAACAATCATTCTTGTCATCAGACGGAGCCCGAACAACAACTCACCGTCTGCCGTCATTACCCGTCACCAATTATCACCAAAATGAAACCCTATGACACAAGCTCCATGAGAGCTGCCGACGACTCCGAGTCCCGTCCGGGCGATTCACAGCAGCCACATACACGTCAGGACATGTCTGTCGTTGGCATGAACGCGCAGGTGCCGACCGGTATGCCGATGGGCGATCCTTTCACCGACCCCCCTGGCCCAGAGTCTCTGCTGACAACGGCTTTGACGACGACGACGACGACGTCGACGACGGCGACGACAGCGACGACGGCAACGACGGCTTTGACGACTCAGAATGTGGCTGTCGCCGCTACCCACGGCCCCAACTTTGCAAACCTTCTCACCCCTCCCGTCAACACGACCTCATTCACCCCTCATCCCGCCCCCCCTGCTCGTCCCGCTCCCAGAAGCAGCCTCGAGCAATTTCAGACGCAGCTGAGCCCTCGAGGATACGTGGGTCACCATGATGCGGGAGGACTGTATGGGTACGGCAGCAGCGGAGCCCCCCAGCACCAGCAGGCCACTCCCAAGCAGCAGCGGTCCTACCATGGCCAGGCCACGAACAGCTACAACAGCCCTTTTGGCTCGGCGCTCTTGTCGACGCCTCCGTCGGCCACGCCAGCCTACCGGAGTGCGGAAGCCTATGGAATGCCTCGACGGCTTCCCGGCGGCACCAATGCCGGTGTTTCTGGTATTTCTGGCATTTCTGGTGTTTCTGGTGCTTTTGGTGCTACCAGTACCGCCGGGGAAGGCACCTCGCGTGTCTCTCTTGGCTATCTGCAGTCGTCACCTCTGGGGCCATCCGGACTGCCCATGTCGCCGCAGACGATGGGTGCACCCGGACGGCCTGGTGCCTCTGGACGAGGACGCACACCCCTTCCGTACATTCAGTATGGCGGCCACGGCCAGCGCCCACGACGCGGCTCGGAACGGGTGGTCATCAAGCGGGAGGCCAGAAACGGGTATGAGGACTCGGATGACAGAGACCTGGACGAACAGGACATGCAGGACGACGAGTATGAAGACCACGACATCCCCATGGCGGGTGCAGATCGTGTCCGTTCCCAGAAGAGCGGTGCCCCGAATATGATGGAGAGCGAGTATGAGGGCTTCAGCATGGGTCATCCTCAGTTTGGCCAGGGCAGCTTTGGCAGCTTTGGGGGGCACACGGGAGCCCCCACGGGAGCCCCCACGGGATCTCATACGGGATCTCACACGGGATCTCACACGGGATCTCACACGGCCCGCACTGCCCACTCTGCCCACAATGGAAGGCTGCCAGACCTGCTGCCGAACCTGATGCAGGATCTCCTGCCCCCGGCCGACCTGACCGACTGGCGTGCCCGGCTGCACTACTGCGAACACGCACCCAACAAGGCGGCACTAGAGGCGAGCCTCGTGCGGCTGCTCGACTTTCCCGAAGGCATCACCAAGGAAGAGCTCCTGGCCCGCCGTGCCGCCAACATCCGCTTTGACCGCGTGCGCGAGCAGCGCCTCAAGGACCGCAACAACGAAGCGGCCAAGCGCAGCCGGCAGCGCAAGGTGCAGCGGATCGAGTCGGCCGAGCGCCGCATTGCCAGTCTCATAGACGAGCAGACGTCGCTGATGCAAGAGGTGGTGCGACTGCAGCAGTATGCGGCCGAGCTGGAAGAGCAGGTGCGCGTGGCGAGAGGACAACAGGAAGGAGGAAGAAAAAGCCGCGGAGGAGGGGGGAGAGGAGGAGGAGGAAGGATGGGAGCTGTCGAGCCAGAGACCATGGATGCTGAGCAGGAGGACCGCCAGAGGACGCAGCGGACGACGAGGTCTCGGTCGGCGACCAATGCTCGGTCGGCCTATCCGTCTCAGGCTGCCCATACGCCCCTGACCCCCGTGAAGAGGCTGCGCCGAGCCGCGTCGGGCCCGCGACCTCTCACCCTGGCCAGCGGCAGCGGACGCCGGAGCGAGGCCGGCCCCAGCAGCCAGAGTGCAAAGGGAAAAGGAAGGGCCGACGAGGATGAGGACGATGGCGACGGCGAGGAAGCTGAGAATGCCGAGTACGCCGAGGACGCCGAGGACGCCGAGGACGTCAAGGAAGTCGAGGATTTCGAGGATGTCGAGGATGCCGAGAACACCAAAAAGGAGCCGGTCAAGGAGGAGGTTGTGGTCGACGAAAACACAGAGGACATGTTTGTCGACAGTCGCGAGAATGATCTTTTTTGGCCTTGAGAAAAGTCAGTATGGACTGGAAGAGATGCTTTTTAAACACTTGTCTCTGAGATTTCACCTATCTGTTTGCTCTCTTCCTTCTGTCTCTTTGAACTGTCCATCTTTCTCTCATGACGTTTTCATACGTCGTACACACTTTGTACGGAGAATGTTTCTCTTCTTCCAGTGTCTTTCTAGTTCGTCATTGTTTAAATCCATCATCTCTCCCACCGTAGCCAGTCTATTTTGCCATGTTTCTGTAGTGTTGTTTGACCCCCGAGCCAACCAAAAATCCAAAAAATAAAAATAATAAAAAAAAATGTTCTCGTTAACATTCCACCTATACCGGCACAAACCCCGGCACAGACCGGTCATGCACCAGTCGCCCGCTGACCCAGACTGCCTTCGTGTTGCGATCATCGCCGTTGAACAGCCACTTGGCCACCCGGTCCTCCCACGACTCCCACCCAAAAATGTCGACATTGGTGTCCTCCACATCCACGCCGTCCACCCCCACACGCCCGAGCCCGATCAACTGCGCGTCCCAGGAAAATCCGGGCTCAAAGCGGCCCACACGGTCCGCAAGGCCGACGACGCGGGCACCGCCACCAGTGGCTAGGTAGAGCACCTCCTCGACGGAGAGCTTGGCGGTGTCGTCGCCGCCCATGGCGACGTGGCGGCTGACGAGGGTGGCGAGTCGGGCTGCCTCGAGCACGCTCGGCGAGTAGCCTCCGCTCATGTCGGTGCCGAGCCCGACGTCGATGCCACGCTCCAGCAGCCAGCGGACGCGGGCGGCGCCCGACGTGATGGCGCTGTTGCTGCAGGGGCAGTGGCTGACCTTGCTGCCGCGCGCGCGGATGAGGGCGGCCTCGCCCTCGGACAGGTGGATCGCGTGAGCGAGGATCGTCTGTTCCGTCAGCAGGCCGTACTGGTCGTAGACGCCTGCATAGGTCGGCTGCCCGCCCTCCTCCTCTCCGGGCACAATCCCCGTAAAGAGTTCCCGGACGAGTGCAATCTCGCTTGCGTTCTCGCTAATGTGTGTCTGCACTGGAAACTTTGTCTCGGCCGCCAGCTGGCCTAGACGTCCCAGCAGCTCGCCTGTGCAGCTCGGCGCAAACCGCGGCGTGATGACGGGCCGCACGAGTCGGAAGCCGGGGTCGACCTGGGCAATGTGGGCGGCACAGGCGCGGGTGGCAGCCTCCGAGGCCGCCGGAGACTCGTCCCGGTAGTAGTCGGGGCTCATGCGGTCCATGCAGACGCGGCCCACAAGGGCACGCTGGCCGGCCTCGAGACAGAGGTCGGCCAGCAGGTTGGTCGCGGCCACGTCGACCGTGGCGTAGTAGGCCGCCGTCGTCGTGCCGTGGGTCAGCGTCTTGCGGACGCAGCGGCCGTAGACCTGGCGTGCCTTGTCGAGGTTGGACAGCGACGACTCCAGGGGGAAGGTGTACGTGTTGAGCCAGTCGAGCAGCGTCGACTTGCCAAAGATGCCCACGTTGGGGTACTGCGAGGCATGCAGATGCGTATCTGATTAGTCAGCAGGATGTAACGAACCGTCCAGACCATAAAGAGGAGCTCACCAATGAACCCTGGGAAGAAAAATCGATCGGACCCTGCCACCGTATAGACCACCTCGTCGTCTGCCGCCCAGCCCAGCTTGCCCTGCAGCACCTCGCGCCTCACGGCCGCCTCGACAGCCTCGCCATCGGCAACCTTGACTGGCTCTACCGCCAGAATCGTGCCGGCCTCATCGACGACGACGGCCGTCTCGTGGCGGTAGTCGAGCTTGTCGAGCGCCACGGCGTGTATAAAAGTGCCGTAAAAGACCTGTCTTTTGGCCATCTCGACGACGCAAAGCGAGTTTTTATGATTGTGTTTTTTTGTTTGGAGGGGGGGGCAGAGGACTCCTCTTCTTTCTCTTTCTCTTTTATTATCGTAAATTGCTGACTTATCACCTGCGGCGCCTGCCTTCTTCTCTCCTTCTCTTTTTGTTTTCCCTTTTGTCTGAGATGACAGAGCTCTCTGCTCTCTAGGGAGGAAGGCACCTCTTAATAATCGTCCTCGACCGCAGCTTCCCCCAAATGGCTGTTATCAGCAGCGAATCAGCTCGACCAATGAACGGTGAGAAAACGAAATCCAAGACGAAAACGGAAAAGAAAAAGAAAACGAAAAAAAGACAAAAAAAAGAAAAAAGGAACCAAGAGACAAAATATCTCAGATAGACGAGGCCAGCCAATTGTCTACGTCTTATACGAAAAAGCTGCGTGGCAATTGCTTCGCCAACCCCGCCGGACGCTAGCGAGTTGAATCCCCTCCAGCGCTCTACGGAGTACCGGCCACCGCCGCCACCCGCTACTCAGAGGTACTCGTACTTGCCTTACCGCCCATGATACTCCTTTTGAAATGTCCAACTATTTGATTATGTAATGAATTACTACGGCGATGCTAAAAACATAAAAAACAGATAAAGTAGCAAACACGAAATGAAACACACAATATCATGTCTATAACTTTTTTTTCTTTTCGGAATTCCCTGCCCGTCCTAGGGCGCCACGTTTTCCTTCTGCCGCGACCCGCCAATCAACATCCGGTCCAGAAAGGCTGATCGTCTCTCCTAAGTCTCCAGCTCACTGGTCCCGTTGGATCCGTTGACCCCATTGGCCTCACTCATCTCGTTCGTGCCGTTGACCCCATTCGTCTCGTGCACGCCGTTGGTCCCATTTGCCACTGCGGCGGCCGCCGATCCGTCGTCCTGGTACTTGTCCCAGTTTGCCAGCACGTGTCCGATGCGCGGCGAGTTCGTCAGGCGGTACACGTCCTCAAAGTACTCCCGCGTCAGCGCAAACGGCCGCGCCGTCACGTTCGGGATGTACTTGCCAATCAGCTTGGCCGGGTCAATAGTCGTCTTGTTGATCTTCTTGAGCAAAAAGGACCGGAACGGCTTGACGCCACTGCGCAAAAACGTCGAGTGGAATGGCACGTCAATGCCCCGCAGCGGAATCGTCGCGAAACCACGCTCCAGCTCCAACGGCTTCGACTTCTTCTCCGTCTCCTGCGCGCATCCGCGGATGATCTCGCCCAGGTGCTCCCGCACTTCCTCCACCTTGAGCTGCGACTTGAGCTGGTCAATATCGATCTTTTGCACCTTCAAAAAGTTGGTCACGCCTGCCAGCGTGTCCAGCGCACGCAGGTCACCCGCGCACACGTACTGCATGTTGGCAATGTTGTAGTTGACAATCTCCAGAAGCCACTTGGTCTCCTCCGCGATGCTGTTCACCACAAACCGAAGTGCCTCCTCGTTGAACGTCTTGGAGATGCGGCTTGGGTTCACGGCGCACATCGAGTAGTTGGATCGTCCGCTCGCGTCCCGCTCTACCGCCACCTGCATCGTCAGGCCGCGGTAAAAGACCACCGACACTAACGATTCGATCGGCATCACGTCTGCAAGCGCCGCCAGCGCCGAGTACTCGCCCAGAGAGTGGCCCGCAAATGTGCTGTCCCGTGGCACGAGTCCCTTGGCCTTCATATCCTCAAAGCTCGCCTTCTCCATCAGCGTTAGCGCCGGCTGCGTGAACTGCGTCGCAGACAACAAGCCCGCCGGTGACCGGTATGTGTACGATGGCGTCGTCTCGCTAATCTCCTTAAAGATGCGCTCCGACTTGATCGACCCGTCCGCCATCACCGTCTCAAACGTCATCGCCATGTAGTTCTGCCGGATCTGCTTGCCCCGCGGTCCACCAAAGTGGATCGTCAGCTCCTTCGGGTTGTTCTTCACAATGTTTGTAATCGCAAAGCCGTACGTCTCCATAAGGTACTTGTCTGCACGGTCCCAGACGTCCTTTGCCACCGGGCTGCTGCCGTACAGGTCCATGCCCATGCCCTGCTCCTGCGAGCCCTGGCCCGTGAACACGTATGCCGTCACCGGCTGCTCAATCTCTGCCTCACCCTGCAGCACCTTCTCCTCTGTCTCCTTCTTCACCGCCTCCACCTTGATGATCTTGCGTCCGGCGACCATGCCGACGTGCTGCAGCTTCACGTGGATGTCGTCGTTTGGCAGTACCATGCCCACCAACGACGCGTGGAAACTGCGCACCCGTCCAATGTCGTTCTCCGCCGCCCATGTCTCCACCAGACTGCGCACCGCCGCACTCGAGTACATCCCGTGCGTAATCGTGCCCGGCAGGTTCGCATAGTTGGCAAACACACGCGACACGTGGATCGGGTTGTAGTCGCCCGACACCCGCGCATACGTCTCGTTCGATGCCGGCGCCCGCAGGACCAACGGCGATTTTCCGCTCAGCGGGATCGGATTCTCAAAGTTGATCGGCTGCTCAATCGAGGATCCGTGCCGCGCCAGGTAGTCCGTCACCGGGTTGCCGTTTGACGCTCCAGCCTCGTACTCAACACTGGCCACCTGCACGACTTCCTTCGTCGGCAGCTCCAGCAGCACCTGGCCGCGCGTCTCCACACTGCTAAAGACGGTCTTGTTCTTGAACTTGACCAGAGACTCCAGCCGGAATGTCAGCGTCTGGCCCAGCAGCGACATGTCGTGCTGGTCATTGAGCACAAACCACTGCTTGGACCGCAGCACGGCCACGTCCTTGGTCGTCGCCAGGTGTACTTGCATCGGCGTCTCCGTCTTGCGCTGGAACGTTGTTTCAAAGTCCGTGTACTCACCCCGGTACAGGAACTGCGACGTCACCTCCATCACGGCCTCGCCGTCCCGCGCAATCGTGCCGCACACCTCCACCATCTTGCCCGACTCCTGGTTGATTACCGCGTTGACGCGGGCCGTTGTGGACACCACGTCACCCTTCTTGAGCGGCTCGGCACCCGGCAGCATCCGGAACTCGTTCGATAGGTGTACCAACTTTAGCAGGTCGCCATCAATGGCATGCGGGAAGATTGGCTTCGTGATGGCCTTCCAGCCCACGACAATGGCAAAGTCCATTGGTGCAAACATCTCCTTGCCTTCGCGGTCGACAAACGCCTCGCCCGTATTGCCTACTGCGTGCACAAAGTCGTTAATGTCCTCGCCCGTAATCGTCGCCTCGCCGCCGTCGAAGCGGCCACGCACATCAGCATCCAGCTGGATAGAGTCGTGGCCGAACCACACTTTCCAGTAGAAGCGCTTGATGCGCTCGTTGCGATCATCCATCACCTCGTGGATCGGGGCGTAACCTGCCTCTGGGTGATAGATGAAGCGCAACGGCAAGTCCACTGGCTTGCCAAGCGCCGTCGAGTGCTTGATCACGTTGACGACGATCTCATCCTTGCCCACCATCTTAACATGCACCATGTCAATGTAGTGGTTCTGGCGCGGCTGCTCCTTGAGGATGATCTCAGTCTTTTCGGGCTCGTTGGGGTTGCGGATCTCGACAAACAGGCCACGCACAGGTGCAAACACACGCCGCATCGGATTTGTCTGGTACTTCTTGCCCTGTACCAGCACGTCCGACATGAGCAGAGCATGCCGCCACGAGTGGCTCTTACCGGCAATCAGCGACAGCCAGTCGTCCGTGTTGGGCAGCGACACGCTGGGTCCGTAGGCAATACGGTAAATGTTCTTGTGCTCGTCGTACGACTCTGAGACGCTTTCGAGGTCGGTCGGGGTCTCCGTGTCAAAGGCCTTGCCACCAAAATACTCAATCTTGGGAATGGCAGAAGCCTTGCCCTTGTAAACGTCCTTGGTTAGGCCGGCAATGTGGCCCTGGTGGATGCCGTCAAGGATGTCCTTGATAGGCTCATCGACCACCTTGGAGTAGCACACAGCCGTGGGGCCCTGCAGAATACACGTGCGGCCGACGTCCTGGTCGATGACGGCCTCGAGGTCCTCAGACTGCCAGAGGGAATCCTTCTTGAAGAAGAACTCAAAATTCTCGTCGAGGGCGGGCACAAAGGTTACAGGCTTCTGGCCGCGACGCTGGCACAACATAAGGAAATGCTGGACGTCCTGGGCGTTGATAATCTGGGTCTCGGCCTCGGGGTAGTGAGACAGGATCTGCTCAACAGCAGAGTACGGCTCGTGCAGGTCGCTGTACGCCTGCAGACGCGAGGGCTGGTCGCGGCTGGTGGTGAAGCGCTCCTCGACGCGGTGGATGAAGTCGCCGGTAAGCTTCTCGAAAGAGGAGTCAATCCAGCGCTTCTCGTGCTTGACGTAGAGCAGCTCGACCATGCGGCGAACGACCTCACCATAGGTCATGTCCTCCAAGTCGACGGTCTGGCCGGCCTTGTTGCGGCCAAACCAGACCTTTTGGAAGTCATCATTCAGCTTCTGGATGATGTAGTCGCGATTCTTCTTGAGCTCGACGATGCGCTTCTCCTTGGGCAGGCTAAAGATCTTCTGGTCCATCTCAGACCAGAAGCGGACGCAACGAGTGGCCAGCTTGTGGATGGGCTCACCCATCTCGGAGCGCACAGTGATGACGCCTCCAGCGGGGCCCTTGTAAGTCTTCTCCCACTCGCTGTCGTCGAGGCCCTGGGCGTCAACAATAGCCTGTTTGGCGTTCTTGCTAGTGTGGGCCTCCTTGGCGACCATCATGCGGCTGCCAAAGAGACAGCCGTCATAGGGCATGGGTGGGTAGCCGTACTTCTTGGACCACTGGCCGGTGATGTATGGGTAAGTGTCCTCAGCTCCACCGAAGCCGCTGCCAGCAACGAGTATGATGTTGTCGGCGCGACGGATGCGGGTGTACATCTGCAGGATGGGCTGGTGGAAGTCTTCGTAGGAGTGGTGCCCACCGCCGCGACCTCCTGTCCACTGCAAGATGACGGGGAACTTGGGGTTCGCCTTGGCAATATTGATGACGGACTGGATGGCCTCAACAGAGCCTGGCTTGAAGGCAATGTGCTTGAGGCCGAGGGTCTCAATATACTCCTGGGCGACCTCAATGGAGGGCACGCCAGCGCCAATGGTAAGGCCCTCAATGGGGACGCCCTCGGCACGGAGGCGGCCAATGAGGGGAATTTGCCAGGCCATGGCGCGGGGGTTGACGTAGATGAGGTTGATGGAGATGCCGCGGCCAGGGGTGATGGCAGCCTCGATCTTGCGCAGGGCGGCGGTCATCGTCTTGGCGTTGTAGTAGCCACCGCCGCCGAGCTCAATATGATAGCCGGCATTCATGGTGGCGGCCACAAAGTCCCAGGCGACAGTGGTGGGAGTCATACCGGCGACCATGACGGGCGGCAGGCCGAGCAACCGGCTCATCTTGGTATCAACAAAGGTCTGGCCGCTCTTGGTCTTGACGAGGCGGGGTCCATATTCGCGGACCCAGTCAATGGCGTACTTGACGGCATTCTCCTCGTCGCGGTCAAAGAGCTCGGGCTTGTAGCCGACCTCGGAGATGGTGCCGTTGACGGAGCCGGCGAGGATGACGCGGACACCAGTGCCCTCCTTGTTGCGGCTGGTGAGGATGCCGAGGCCAGAGATGCCGCCGGGTCCAAAGTCAAGGATATGGGTAGCGTCGGCAAAGACGGTAGCAGTCTCCCAGTGGACGGGGTCGCGAGTGATGAGACGGACGAGGGTGGGCACGATGTTGCCGCGGACGGACTCGCGCATGTCCTTACCAGTGTGGGTGTCAAAGACGGCGGTACCGAGGGACTTTGAGTCAATGTGGATGTTGGCGAGGTCCTCGTCGATGAGCGCGGTAGCCTTTTCGAGGTACTGGCTGTGGAAGGGGGCGGTGATGGGCAGGAAACGGTTGACGAAGCGGACCTTGCGCTCGGTGTAGGGGATGCGTGTCTGGTCGATGCCGGTGGAGGCCTTGACCTTGCGCAGCTGTAGGTTGAGACCATACAGAGAAATGGGAGGCCCGGTGACGACGAGGTTGCGGGGGCTGTTGATGAGCGAGATGGCAATGTGGCGGTCGGCAGGCAGGTACTGGTTGGTGACGTCAATGTGGCGTTGGACCTGGGCCTGGGAGAGGTCGCGGATGCTCAGCATAGGAGTAGGAACGCCCTCGCCGTTGTCGATGGAGTCCTGCAGCATGGAGGGGGTGAGGGAGGTGCGAGGAAAGGTCTGCTGACTGCGGGCGCCGATCCAGAAGAGGACGGCGAGACCGGACTGGGCGAGGTCGGCGTAGGTCTCCCAGGAATCGGCGGCGGCAGTGATGGCGGCGATGACGATGCCCTGGGAGTGACCGGTGCTGCCCTCGATGCGCTCGCGGAGGAGGCCAGGGTGGACGCCGAGGACCTTGCAGGTGACCTCATAGTGGGCGAGCTGGACGAGGCCGATGAGGGGGAAGCTGACGGGGGCGGAGACAAGGTAGTCGACGTCGGGGGTGGTCTCGGGGCGGCGCAGCCAGGTGAGGATGTCGAGGCCCTTGGCGTAGAGCTTCTCGACGGCCGGGTGCTTTGCGAGGTTCTGGAGCAGCTCGGCGGCGTTGGTGACGAGATCGCCGACGAAGGAGGGGTAGGTCTGGAAGAGCTCGCGCAGCTCGTCAAAGTACTCCTCAATGTTGCCCTGGCCCCCAAAGATGCTGTAGAGGCTAGCAGAGCCGTCATCGGCGGCACGGAAGAGGGCGGAGGCGTGCGGCCGGATGGTGCGGTTAGCGACCATGCGGGCGGCGTAATAGCTGCGGATGACGACGAGCTTCTTGGCGTCGATGCCGGGCAGGGCGGCAGCAATCACGTGAACCTCGTTACCGCGGAGGAAGGCGCGCTCAAACTCGTTGAGGATCAGCTTGAGGACTTCTTCGTAGGAGCCCTGGGCGTCGTCCTCGCCCTCGTCGACCTCACTGGCAATGAAGCCCATGTAGCGAGCGACGAGCTCTGGGACAGAGGAGGGCTCGTCATCCTGGGCGAGCTCGTCGGTGGGTGCGGGTAAGCTGGCGATGAAGGACTCCTTGAGGCGGGAGGCGTGGAAGTGAAGGTTGGTGGGCACGAGGAAGGATGCCTCGAGCGAGCCGTGAGAGAGGGTGAGCGGGCGGAGAGACGAGGAGCTTCGTGGGGTTGAGACGCCCGTGTGCGGGCCAGTGCCGGCGCCGTACATGGTGAGAGGTAGAGAGAGAGAGGGAAAAGAGGGAACGGGACAGGAGCGGCAGAGAACTCGGGGGGTCTCGATCAGCCAGAGAAGAGGAACTGGAAATGTCAGTTATTGGCAAGCAGAGCTGTCGAGGCAAGTGATGTCGAGATTGGACAGCTAGACAAGCCTGGGAAACTGACAAACAGAAGAGAGATTTCGAGAATGGGGAGACAACGTACAGGATCAGGTCCAGCTCAGCAAAGAGGGATCCGTGGCGGGGTTCGGGATGAAAGCAGTCGAAGAAGAACGGTTGGAATTGCTTGGCCGTACTTTAAGCTTTCCAGCTCCAGAGAGAAGCTTTTCAAGCTTCAAGGAGGGGCAATTTAGAGTCGTGATGATGGGCAGGGAGAGAGTGGAAGGGATACGAGAAGTGGAGAGGCGAAAGATGGGAGAGCAGGAGAGCAGGAGGACAGGAAGAGAAGAAGACAGGAGAACAGGAGAGATGAGAGAGATGGAAGAGGGAAGAGGGTAGGGATGGGGTGGCAAAAGTGGCAGAGGTGGCAGAATGGTGTGAGTGACGATGAGGGGAGAAAAAAATGAAGAAATAAAATAAAAATTGAAAATAATAAAAAGGATAAAAAAGAGCTTCACCGATTTCCCAACATACAAAAAAGGCGGCAGTAAGTTTTACCAATTAGGCAAGGGGCATCAGCCAACGAGAGAAGGCACGAATGGACCACAAAATAAAAGAATAGAAGAAAAAAATTGAGAAAAAGCCTGGTCTGATTTGTTGGGGAAATTGTGTGCGGGCAGCGCAGGCGTCGCACAACACCCCTGGCGCCTGTATTCTGTACTCGTATTATACCTGTAGGTTTTATAGTGAGTTTTGGGGTTGCAACACCCCAAATTGGCCCCACAGGGATGACCCAACGAAAGTACCAGTACAAGTTTGATTGGATATTGGAATCAGGATGGACGGAGATGGAATACGTGTTGATGTGAGGGAGAGAGGGAAATAAGGTGAATAGAAAAGCAGAACAGATTACATGAATAAAAGAGAGAAAAAATAGAAAGAAAAAACAAAGGGCACAAAAACGAGGCAGAAGACGAGACAAAAAGTCTCATACCAGTACCCCAAGTTCCAACAGCTCAGCGTCTCAGATACAACTTTTTCGAGTCTGGCCACTGCAGAGCATGGCCATTCAAGGTCGCCCTTCGCAGAACGACGTCATGTCTCAGGGATGACCCCAACATGCACGAGCCAGCCCGACAAAGTACGAGTACGTACTCCGTAGTACAGATATTCTGGCTTATCAATGCTTGACGTCTTGTACGACTAGTCAGACATCAGCGTCGACGCGCAGACAAAAAGTACATACGAGTACGGAGTAGGCGTAAGAATCCGTACTCCGTACTCGTATTCCTGCTGGTAGCCTTCCAGGTAGCCCAGAGGTACCGGTACATCTGTTGCCCGGCACATTTCGGGCTGTTCCTGGCGACTTAGCGCCTACCGCAGATTCGTAGAGCAGATCAACTGGAGAGGAAAAGGACAAAGAACCGACGCGGTCACCTGTCCAACCGACCAGGCGTCTCCGACCGCGTCTTGTTTCATTGTTTCTTGCTTTTGTCTTTCTCGTCTCTGCCCTTCTCATCTTTGCCTTTCTCGACTTCTGCCGCAGCCGCGCTCCTGAGGATCCCAGCGTCGCAAGCATGGCCTCGTGAGCATCTTGCGGAGTTGTACTGGTCTTTGTAGCGGCGATCCCTTATCTTATCGCAATCCTCAGGATTCTTGCAGACTCTCAGAGGACTCGTATGTACTCCGTACAGCGCAGTCGCGACTCAACGTCCCCTGTGGAGTCACCGCCTTTGCAGACACTAGTCTCTTTTAGTACTAGCCTGGTTTTTGGTTGGGAAGCACCGTGCAGCTCCACGACGCGGCAAGCTCAATTGCTGCTTTTCGACTGGCTGCCCCACTCTTTCCCTGCAGCTTTTTAATTCTTTTTTTTTTCTACTTTCCACTTATGCCGTAATGTCGAGGTTCCTTCCCAACTTGTTTTGCATCCATCACCACTTGCCACTTTTCCATTTCTCAGCCGGACCGTCCTTTTGTCTTTTTTTTTTTTATCTTCCGACAATCCAGGCAGGCCATCCCCAACACGTCACAATTCCTTCCATCCCTTTACTTCCGTCTGTCCGTCTGTCCGTCTGAGGACTGTCTTCATTCTCTCCTTTTCGTTTTCCTTCTCAATTTCCCTCTCCCTTGCCATCCCTCCTCTCCATTCCCCCTCCTCTTCCCCAGACTCTTGCTGCCACCAGCTCCCTCTCCTTTCACTTGATCACGGCCATCCATTCAGCCGTCTTGGTGAGCTTGGCTTCTCTCTCTGCTCATTCTCTCTCTCTCTCTCTCTCTCTCTCTCTCTCTCTCTCTCTCTCTCTCTCTTCCTCTTTTCACCCTTCCTCTTTCCTCTCCTACTCCATCTTCCCCCCTCTCCACACCCCTCATCCTCGCCATGCGTCCCGAGGTCGAGCAGGAGCTCGCCCACACGCTCCTGGTCGAGCTGCTGGCCTACCAGTTTGCCTCGCCCGTGCGCTGGATCGAAACACAAGATGTCTTCCTCGTGGAAAAGACGGCTGAACGCATCGTCGAGATCGGCCCCGCCGATACCCTCGGCGTCATGGCCAAGCGCACCCTCGCCTCAAAGTACGAGGCCTATGATGCCGCCAAGTCCGTCCAGAGACAGATCCTCTGCTACAATAAGGACGCCAAGGAGATCTACTATGACGTTGACCCGGTCGAAGACGAGCCCGAGCCCACACCGACAGCTCCCCCTGCTGCTTCTACTTCTCCCGCCGCAGCAGCCCCGGCCGCAGCACCAGTGGCCGCGGCCGCTCCCAGTGCCGGTCCGGCAGCACAGGTACCTGATGCACCCGTTCAGGCCGTCGATATTGTCCGCTCCCTCATTGCACAAAAGCTCAAGAAGCCACTGCTCGAAGTGCCACTCAGCAAAGCCATCAAGGATCTGGTTGGCGGTGAGTCTCTCTTTCCCTTTTTCCCTATCCGCACTATACTAATTCTCTTCCTCTAGGAAAATCCACCCTTCAAAATGAAATCCTCGGTGATCTCGGCAAGGAGTTTGGCTCCACGCCCGAGAAGCCAGAAGACACTCCCCTCGACGAGCTCAGTGCCGCCATGCAGGCCACCTTTGACGGCAACCTCGGCAAGCACTCCCAGTCCCTCATCGCCCGCCTCATCTCCTCCAAGATGCCTGGCGGCTTCAACATTACCACCGCCCGCAAATACCTCGAGTCCCGCTGGGGCCTCGCCTCTGGCCGACAAGACGGCGTCCTCCTCTTTGCCATCACCATGGAGCCTGCCGCTCGTCTCGGCTCCGAACCCGACGCCAAGGCCTTTCTCGATGACGTCGCCCAGAAATACGCTGCCAACTCTGGCATCAGCCTGTCCACAGCAGCGGCAGCTGGCCCTGCTGCTAGTGGCGGCGGCGGCATGATGATGGACCCGGCCGCCCTCGACGCCCTCACTCAGGATCAGCGCGCCCTGTTCAAGCAGCAGCTCGAGCTGCTCGCCCGCTATCTCAAGATGGACTTGCGCGCCGGCGACAAAGCCTTCCAGGTCTCTCAAGAATCCTCAAAGGTCCTTCAGAGCCAGATCGACCTCTGGACAGCCGAGCACGGCGACTTTTACGCTGCCGGCATCGAGCCCGTCTTCAGTCCCCTCAAGGCCCGTGTCTACGACTCCTCCTGGAACTGGGCTCGCCAAGACGCCCTGAGCATGTACTACGATATCATCTTTGGCCGTCTTCAGGCCGTCGACCGCGAGATTGTCAGCCAGTGCATCCGCATTATGAACCGCTCCAACCCCACCCTGCTCGAGTTCATGCAATACCACATTGACAACTGCCCTACTGAGCGTGGCGAGACCTATCTGCTAGCCAAGCAGCTCGGCGCCCAGCTCATTGAGAACTGCAAGGATGTCCTCAACGTAGCCCCTGTCTTCAAGGATGTGGCTATCCCCACGGGGCCCCAGACCACCATTGATGCGCGTGGAAACCTCAACTACCAAGAAGTTCCCCGCGCCAGCTGCCGCAAGCTCGAGCACTACGTCCAGCAGATGGCCGCCGGCGGCAAAATCACCGAGTACGGCACCCGCGCCAAAGTCCAGACGGGCCTCTCCCGCCTCTACAAGCTCATGAAGCAGCAGCACAAGATCTCAAAGTCCTCCCAGCTCGAGTTCAAGAGCCTCTACGGCGAGGTCCTCCGCTCCCTTGAGATGAACGAGAGTCAGATCATCGCTGCCAATGGCGCCGCTAAGAAACCCCTCACCGCCAAGGGCACCCCCAAGGCCAAGGTCGACACCATCCCCTTTCTCCACATCCGCAGCCAGACACACGGTGGCTGGGAGTACAACAAGAAGCTCACCGGCTTCTATCTCGACTGTCTGCGCGAGGCCGCTGCCTCGGGCGTCAGCTTCCAAGGCCGTTACGCCCTCATGACCGGTGCCGGTGCTGGATCCATTGGTGCCGACGTTCTTCAGGGCCTCATCAGCGGCGGCGCTCACGTCATTGTCACCACTAGCCGCTACTCCCGCGAAGTCACCGAGTACTACCAGGCCATGTACGCCCGCTACGGCTCTCGCGAGTCCCAGCTGATTGTCGTGCCCTTCAACCAGGGCAGCCGGCAAGACGTCGAGGCCCTTGTCCAGTACATTTACGACCCCAAGAACGGCCTCGGCTGGGACCTGGACTTCATCGTCCCTTTTGCTGCCATCTCCGAGAACGGGCGCCAGATTGACGGTATCGACTCCAAGTCTGAGCTCGCCCATCGCATCATGCTGACTAATCTCATCCGCCTGCTCGGCGCCGTCAAGACCGAAAAGTCCGCTCGGGGCTTCATCACCCGTCCCGCCCAAGTCATCCTGCCTCTCTCGCCCAACCACGGCACCTTTGGCAGCGACGGTCTCTACTCCGAGTCCAAGCTCGGCCTCGAGACCCTCTTCAACCGCTGGCACGCCGAGGACTGGGCCGACTACCTCTCCGTATGTGGCGCCGTCATCGGCTGGACCCGTGGCACTGGCCTCATGTCTGGCAACAACATTGTTGCAGAGGGCGTCGAGCGTCTGGGCGTCCGCACCTTTTCGCAGCAGGAGATGGCCTTTAATCTGTTGAGTCTCATGTCGCCCACTATTGTCGACCTCTGCCAGCACGAGCCCGTCATGGCCGACCTCAACGGTGGCCTGCAGTTCATCCCCAACCTCAACAACGTTATGACCCGTCTGCGCAAGGAGATCATGGAGACCAGCGCCGTCCGACAGGCTGTCACCAAGGAGACGGCCATTGAGAACAAGATTGTCAACGGCGAGGACTCTGAGACGCTCTACAAGAAGAAGATGATTGAGCCTCGCGCCAACATCCAGTATTCCTTTCCCACCCTGCCCGACTGGAAGAAGGACATTGAGCCGCTGCATGCCAACTTGCACGGCATGGTCGACCTCGATAAAGTTGTCGTTGTCACCGGTTTTGCCGAGGTCAGCCCCTGGGGCAACGCCCGCACCCGCTGGGAGATGGAGGCCTATGGCGAGTTCTCCCTCGAGGGCTGTGTCGAGATGGCCTGGATCATGGGCCTTATCAAGAACCACAACGGCCCCATCAAGGGCCAGCCCTACTCTGGCTGGGTCGACTCCAAGACTGGTGAGCCAGTCGACGACAAGGATATCAAGGCCAAGTACGAGAAGCACATCCTTGAACACTCTGGTATCCGTCTGATTGAGCCCGAGCTCTTCAACGGCTACGACCCCAACAAGAAGGAGCTGCTTCACGAGGTCATTATCGAGGAAGATCTCGAGCCTTTTGAGACAACTAAGGAGACTGCCCTCGAGTTCAAGCGCCAGCATGAAGACAAGGTTGAGATCTTTGAGATTGCGGAGAGCGGCCAGTACACTGTCCGCATGAAAAAGGGCGCTGCTCTGTGGATCCCCAAGGCCCTGCGCTTCGACCGTCTTGTCGCCGGCCAGGTGCCTACCGGCTGGGACGCCAAGCGCTACGGCGTGCCCGACGATATCATTTCCCAGGTCGATCCCGTCGCCCTCTTTGTGCTCGTCTCTGTTGCCGAGGCTCTGCTGTCTTCGGGTGTCACCGATCCCTACGAGTTTTACAAGTACGTGCACGTCTCCGAGGTGGGCAACTGTATCGGCTCTGGTATGGGCGGTGCAACGGCACTCCGTGGCATGCACAAGGACCGCTTCCTCGACAAGCCGCTGCAGAACGATGTCCTACAAGAGTCTTTTATCAATACAATGAGCGCGTGGGTCAACATGCTTCTGCTGTCATCGTCTGGTCCCATCAAGACGCCCGTCGCAGCCTGTGCCACGGCCGTTGAGTCGCTGGACGTCGGCTACGAGACCATTATGGAGGGCAAGGCGCGCATCTGTCTCGTCGGCGGCTTTGATGACTTTGGCGAGGAAGGCTCGTATGAGTTTGCCAATATGAAGGCGACGAGCAACGCCGTCGACGAGTTTGCACACGGCCGCACGCCCCAAGAGATGTCGCGGCCGACCACGACGACGCGTAACGGCTTCATGGAGGCCCAGGGTTGCGGTGTCCAGGTCATCATGACGGCCCAGCTGGCCCTCGACATGGGCGTGCCCATCTACGGTGTGTTGGCATTGACAACGACAGCCTCTGACAAGATTGGCCGTTCCGTGCCGGCTCCTGGCATGGGCGTTCTGACGACGGCACGCGAGCATGCCGGCAAGTATGCTTCGCCATTGCTTGACATGAAGTACCGCCGCCGCCAGATCGACCTGCGCAAACGCCAGATCCAACAATGGAAGGAGTCTGAGCTCGCCTATGTCGTCGACGAGGTGGCAGCCATGCGGGCGCAGCACGAGGCAGCAGCAGCGATGGTTGATGCGGGTAGCAGCAGCAGCAGCAGCAGCAGTAGCGGCAGCGGCTCCAGCAATAGTAGTCTAGACAGTGGCGACTTTGACGAGAAGGCGTACCTCGCAGAGCGTGTGGCGCACGTCGAGAAGGAAGCGGTGCGACAGGTGAAGGAGGCTCTGCGCAGCTTGGGCAACAACTTTTGGAAGAGTGACCCGAGCATCGCGCCGCTGCGGGGTGCCCTGGCGACATGGGGTCTGACGATTGACGACCTGGACGTGGCGTCGTTCCACGGCACGTCGACAAAGGCCAACGACAAGAACGAGTCGTCGGTGATCTGCCAGCAGCTGGCACACCTGGGTCGGACCAAGGGCAACGCCGTGATGGGCATCTTCCAAAAGTACCTGACTGGCCACCCCAAGGGTGCTGCGGGCGCGTGGATGATGAACGGCTGTCTGCAGGTGATGAGCACGGGTCTCGTGCCAGGCAACCGCAATGCTGACAATGTCGACGCCGTCATGGAGCAGTTTGACTACATTGTGTACCCCAGCCGCAGTCTGCAGACGGACGGCATCAAGGCCTTTTCGGTGACGTCGTTTGGCTTTGGTCAAAAGGGCGCGCAGGCGATTGGTGTGCACCCCAACTATCTCTTTGCGACGTTGGACGAGGCCACCTTTGCGGCGTATGCGGTCAAGGTGGAGGCGCGCCAGAAGAAGGCGTACCGGACCTTCCACAACGGCATGATCAACAACGCCGTCTTTGTGGCCAAGACACACGCACCATACTCTGATGAGCAGCTGTCGTCGGTGCTGCTGAATCCTGACGCCCGCGTAACGCCGGACAAGAAGACGGCCGAGCTGACATTCCCGGCAAACTTTGCAAAGCAGGCCGACCTGGCCCAGGCGGCGGCCAATGCAAAGAAGGCGGCGGCGGCCAGTGCGCAAGGAGGCAGCATTCTCGAGGCAGTGCAGGCACTGGCAGCGCAGCAGGTGGAGACGCGCAATAGCCGGGTCGGAGTGGACCTGCAAGAGGTGTCGGGCGTGAACATTGAGAACGAGACGTTTGTGCAGCGCAACTTTACAGCAGACGAGATTGCCTACTGCAAGAAGGCTCCGGATGCGCAGGCGGCGTTTGCGGGCCGTTGGTCGGCAAAGGAGGCGGTGTTCAAGTCTCTGGGCGTGGCGAGCCGGGGCGGTGGAGCGCCGCTGCGGGATATTGAGATTCTGCGGGACGAGAACGGAGCGCCAACAGTAAAGGTACGTGCTATGAACGAGATGAAACGAGATGAAACGTGGACGGGAGAATGCGTGGCTAACAAACAGCTCCATGGAGACGCGGCGGCAGCGGCCAAGAGCGCCAAGGTGAAGGATGTCAGCGTGTCCATTTCGCATGCGGACAGCCAGGCAGTAGCAATTGCGGTGGCCAAGTTTTGAGCGAGGAAAAGGGAAAGAGAACAAAAAAAATAAAATAAAAGGGGGGGGACAAGAGGGGGAAACAGAGCGAGGATGTAATACTAAATTTTGGTTGCCATGTCATTATTCATTTAATAGAATTTCCTAATGTTCCCGACGCCAATCTATACCGAATTCTAGCCTTTAACCTGCGCATATATATATATATATATATATATATACTCGTATACAATCCCTGCCCTGTCGCGTCACTTGAGCAGGCTGCCGACATCGTGCAGTCGAATATCCTCGAGCGGCGTTGCGCGGCCGCCACGGTCAATGCGTCCCCAGCCAGCCCCCCAGCCGGGAAACACACCAGCGCCGGCAGCCGGCGGCGGCGGCGACAGACCGTGGGGAAAGACAATGCCTGAATCATAGCCGTCCTTTTCTTTCTTGTCTCTTTTATCGCCACCATCGTGGCGGCGGCTGCTGCTGCTCGAGGGATGCAGCCTGTGCGGCGGCCCCGAGGGTGCCAGAGCAGGAGGAGGAGGACCGCTGACGACGGTGCTGCTGCCGATAGAGTCTGTCTTGTTGGAGGGAGAGGTGGCCTCGGATGACGCTGTACAGGCCGTGTCGCGCTTGCTGCGGCTGCCGCCCAAGAGCAAGCGGCGGCGACTGCTGCTAGGCGGCCGCCTGTCGCTGTCGTCGTGCTTCCGCCGGCGGCGGTGCCACCGGTCGTCTTGGCCGTTTTGGACCGTCCGAGTATTGGAGACAAGTTCGGGGCTCATCATGATTCCGACACGGGGCATGCCGCTAGTGTCCGAGTCCGAATCCAGGTCGTCGTCACCGTTGCCGTCGGCAGCACTGCGGCGCCGCTTGCGCCGTCTGTGGGCAGGGCGAGCGGTGGACACGAAATGCAAGAAGCCGCTGCGGGACTGGGAACCGTCCATGCGGGGGTAGTGGAAGCCGGCCGGGCGGCCTCCGCCAAACGGGTTGAGGAGCCGAAGGACGGCGGCGCCGGTCGAGGAGGTGGGAGGAGTGTCGTGGCCGCGGCCGTCGACGATGCTGCCGTTGCGGCCGGCGTTGTACGAGGTGGGTTCTTCGCCCGCGAGTTCCTCGAGGGTGATTCCGCGGGTCTCGGGGATGCAGAGGAGGGAGACGAGGGTGCCGCAGAGCATGAAGAGGGCAAAGAGCTGCATGAGTCGGCCGAGCCAAGGCGAGCAGACAGAGGACGAAGAGGAGGACGAAGACGAAGACGACAGAGAGCCGGCCTCACAGCTGGCGTCCGAGTCGCGGCTGAGGACGGGGACGCTGATGACCTGGGCGAGGATGGCGCCGAGCTTGCCCATGGCGGCCGAGAGGCCGTGGCCGGTGGAGCGGTAGCGGGTGGGAAAGCACTCGCCCGGGACGATAAAGGTAGTGGTATTGGGGCCCCAGTTGAAGAAGAACTGGGCGATGATGTAGAGGGCGAGCATGCCCGGCTCCGAGAGGCGGTGGAAGGCGAAGCCGAGGATGCAGAAGAGGGCGGTGAGGACGAGGAAGCCCAGGACCTGGAGAGGCTTGCGGCCGAGGGTGTCGACGGTGAGGACGGCAGCCCAGTAGCCGGGAAGGCTGCCGGCACACGTGAGGATGACCGTTCCGAGAGCGTTGCTAGAGGTCAGCGGAGAGCAAGAGAGAGAGAGAGAGAGACGTACTTCTTGACGGTCTGGTAGAGGTTGGCACCTTTGGAGTAGCCAATGGCCTCAAGGACGACCGAGTTGTTGAGGGCGAGGCCGTAAAAGGCGAGGTCGAGAAAGAACCAGGAAAAGGTGGTGCCGAGGAGGACGCGCAAGTTCTTCCAGCGGCCAAAGTAGAGGAGGAGGTCGCGCCAAGAGGCGGCCGGAACACTCTTGGCCATGGAGGAGCCGGCGGCACGCTTGAGGTGGGCCTGGACGACGGGATCGACCTGGCCCTCGGACCTGCTGGCCATGTAGGCGCGGATGTCTGCGTCGGCCTTTTCGACGTCATGAGCCACGTCAAAGGTGTAGCGGGGAGTCTCGGGGATGGTGATGCGGTAGTAGAGGGCAAAGCAGGCGGGGACGGCACCGAAGCCGACAATGATGCGCCAGACGCGGTCGGCAGCGACGCGGCAGGGGCCGTCGCAGTGGCTGGCGTCGGCAATGTTGATAAAGTCGGCGCGGAAGGCGGTGGTGGCGATGAGGGCAACGGCGGCGCTCAGCAGCTGTCCGAGGCCTTGCATGGAAAAGCTGGCGGTCAGACGGGGCAGACAGAAAGAGGACAAGACGGAAAAGAGGAAAGAGACGTACACAGAGGCCATCATGGCACCTCGCCAGCGGGTAGGGGCAAACTCGGACGTGATGACCGAGGAGAGGGGGTAGTCGCCGCCGATGCCGACGCCAAGCATGACGCGCCAAAAGACGAGGATGCCGGTGGAGGTCATGGACGGGCTGGGGCTGGCGAGGGCGCAGTTGACGGTCGAGAGGACGATGATGGCGAGCTCGATGCCGTACATGCGGCGGCGGCCAAAGACATCGGCGAGCCAGCCAAAGACGAGCTGGCCGACGATGATGCCGGCGCTAGTAGAGGCCTTGAGGGCCTGGTTGACGGGGTCGGGCAGGTGGCCTTGGTTGGCATGGTAGCCATAGGCCTCGCCGCCGTCAGCGGCACCCCAGAAGACGATGCCGAGGAAACTGGTGACGAGGTTGATGGCAAAGATGTCGTACGAGTCGAGCAAGAAGCCGACGCCGGCCACGGCCACGGCACGCACATCTGGCCGTCAGCAGTCGAGCAGTGATCAGGCGGACCACACAGGACGCATACATACGGTAGAGGCCAAAGGGGACCTTGTCGATCTCGGAGAGGGCGAGACGCCGTCTGAGATTCGGATCCGTAATGTGAGAATAGTCATTGGCTGCTCGTCAGTTTGTCTTCTTTTTCCGTCGTCCCTTCACTCCCTTCCCGTTCTTCCGTCTCTCTCTCTCTCTTACCAAAGTTGTGAAAAGCCCGGTTGCCGCCAAATGTGAGGCTGGCCGGTTTCGGGCTCAGGGCCGGCTCGGGGAGCATGTCCATGGTTGCATGCCCTGAGCAGATCTCTTCAAGGGTCGACGAGGAGGATACTCAAGAGCAGAGTGTCAAGAACGTCACGAGTGGGACCATGTGAGCTGTGTCTCGGTGTCGGGGGAGATGGAGGAGATGGAAATATAAACGAGGCGGGTGCCATGGAGTACGGAGTACGTATATAGGAAGAGGCTACATTCAAAGAACTAGACCAGAAGAAATCAAAGGGCTGACGCTCGGCTGCTGCGGACATCAGAGACGCCAGAAACGGTCAGGAAAGAGCATGTTCTGTACGTAACAAAAAAGACCCAACGAAGTAAGGGCAGACTGAAGAAGGGGGGGGGGGCCATGTGGAGAAGGCTGCTCTTAAGGACAGGGGCCGTATAGAGACGCAGGATAGCGTCTGGTCAGTCACTGCATGCCACGACGGGGAGTCATGGCCTTGCAGCTGGGTGGAAAGGGATCTGCAGTGGTGAGTTTTTAATTCTTTTGTCGAGTTTGCTTGATTTTGTTGATTTTGTTGATTTTTGATGATTTCTGATCTTTTGCTTATATATTCTATATTCTATGTCTATTTTCTATTTTCAGTCTATAGTTTCTGTCCACTGTATATTCTATTTCCCACCTCTTCTCATCCCCTCCTCGCAACTACTGACAAGGTCCCCACGTGGACTGATGCAACAAGTTCATTGTATGGCATCAAACTCGCCTCGGGTTGGAACCTAGCCACAAGAGAGCCAATCAGAGTCTCATATTTTGCACGTGTGCAACCATCGAGCCTCGTTCACTAAAGTGGATCTTTTTGATAATCAGCTTGCATACAACAGAATAAATCCAAAAATAAAATTAAATTAAAAAAAGATAAAAAAGACTCTCCTCCCTACAGGAAAGCGTTGGGAGTCTGTCCAGGTACCCGTCTTCCCGTTCCTGACTCTACGGCAATGGTGCAGCTCCAGTAGACCTCTTCCAGAAATGTTACAGAATGCAATCAGGAACTGCGTGGGGGGAGGTCTGTGACCAATATTCCTCTGGCTCATCTTGCACTCTACGAGTGTTGCTACTCCCCAACTACGAGTAATGCATCGCCTCCCCGAAACACGTTTTCTGTTCCTGCCTCCTCATGGGCAGTCTGTGCTCTGTTCCCCCCTGCTCTCCTGGCCGCCAGCCTTGGCTTGCCCCCCCCCCCCTGCTCCGTACGAGTCCTACAATGTAGATCCAGCTCGCTTGCTCGTCTTTGATTTTTTGAATTTTTTTTGCCCCCTCTATCCGTCCATGGCCCTCAAGTACACTGGAGTCTTGCACCCCTGCCCGCCTCTTCTGCTCGACTACCACGCCGTAATGTCGTCCACCTCGGCCTCGCCAAACGTGCTCGACTTGGTCAGCAGTCCCACCGAGCCCTCTTCCTTTCCCTCTTCACTGCCCGCCACGCCGCTCCTCCCCATAATGTCCGGCAGCACCTCCCGCAGAAAGGCAAGGATGTACCGGTTGACCTGCTCAAACTGCAGCAGAAAGGCGTCGTGGCCCTCGGGGCTGTCGATGCGCTCGAGCCGCGCGTGCGGGATGTGTGCCGCCAGCTCCTGCTGCTCAGCAAAGGTAAAGAGGCCGTCGCTCTCGATGCCGAGCACGAGCGTCGGCTGCTCAATCAGGGCCAGTGCCTCGGCCACCGTGTCGGCACGGCTCCTCGACACGTCGTGCGTGTCGAGCTTGCGCGTCATGGCAATGTAGCAGTTGCTGTCGAAGCGGGCAACAAACTTGGTTGCCTGGTAGCGCAGATAGGACTGCGCTGAAAAGTACGTCGATGTCGGGGCCACGGGTGTGCCTCCAGTCAGGCTCGGAGCAGGAGTGGCAGCGGTCGAGCTGGTCGTAGAGTCCCGGACATCTCCGCCTGCCCTAGGACCGTGGAA
The DNA here is from genome assembly GCA_002778215.1 of Esteya vermicola. NCBI lineage: Eukaryota > Fungi > Ascomycota > Sordariomycetes > Ophiostomatales > Ophiostomataceae > Esteya > Esteya vermicola. The sequence goes on from PCDM01000001.1 coordinate 4,378,108, forward strand.
CTGTGGGTCGTGAGAGAGAGGCTGTCCGTCGGCATCGACGCTGTCTGCCCGATCTGGGCTCCGAAACCGGTCAACTCGGACACGGTGTCCGTCATTGTGGATGCGAAAGTGGCCCTCAGACGTCGATGGTGACGACGGTGCCGTTTTGTCCGTGGCAGCAGATGCAGATATTGCCGTCTGTGGAGTTTGGGAGGAGGATGGTGGTGGTGCCGGTGGTGCCGGTGGTGCCGGTGGCTTCTCGCCGAGAATGGTCTGCTTGCGTCGTGGGTCGGGAATGTTGCGGCCGAAGCGGGCCTCGAACGAGTTGCGGCTGCGGTACGTCAATAGCGCCGACATGCGAGCGGCTCCGAGACCGGTGACGGGCGGGTCGTCAAACGGATAGTAGCCGTCCTCGTACTTGGGGTCCGCGTAGATGCTCTGGCGCTGAGCCTCGCCCCAGCTGATGCACCAGGCACTGTGGCGGCTGCTCGTGGCAATCGGCACGATGCAGCGCACGTAATCCGGGCCCAAGTACGCCCACTCGAGCACAAACATGCCTCCGAGCGAGCCGCCAATGACGGCAGCCACCTGGCGCACGCCGAGGTCGTCGAGGATCAACTTGTGGAGGCTGGTGGTCAGCAGGTGGGGTCAGCAGGCAAGGCCAGCAGACCGGACCCGAGATTGAACGAGGCAGACTCACCGGACATCGTCGCGGATGGTGGTCAGGGGGAACTCGGGCCCGTAGCGTCCCTTGCTGAGGTCGCCGTCCTTGGCGGTCACCGGGCTGGCCGAGCCATAGGGACTGCCGAGGCTGTTGAGGCAAATGACAAAGAAGCGAGAGACGTCAAAGGCGCGGCCGGGGCCGCCCAGCAGTGGCCCCCACCAGTCGCTGACGTCGGAGCTGCCGGTCAGGGCGTGGCAGATGACCATGGCATTGGTGCCATCGGCTGACAGGGTGCCGCGCGTAGTGTAGGCCACCGGGACATTCTTGAGGGTCTCGCCGGACTCAAGGGTGAAGGAGGGCACGATGGCGATTTGTTGGTCGGGGATGAGCGCTGCAAACGGATTGTTTGGTTGTCCCTGGATTCTTTCTTGCCGGTATTCAGCCATCTGTTCTGGAGAGAGGAGGGGGGTGAGGAAGAGGGGGCGAGGATGAGGAGGACAGGAAGGGAGGGGGACTGACCGTATAGAGTCCGAGGCTCTTGGCCAGCGTCGCCTTCTGAGCCCATATTGGTTGAGCTCCTAGAGGCTGTGTCGTTTGTGAATACGAAATGTAAAATGCGGCAGAATGCTGTTCCAATCCTGAAAGTCGAGTCAGAGCAAAACGAAAATATTTGACTCTTCCGGTTGTCGGAGTCATTCCCAATTCGGAAATACAATCTGATCAGAGGTACTTTTCTTTGCATGCAGGTACGCTTACTATCAAAGTACCCTTCTTATCGTCACTGTCACGTAATGCCGATAAGCATGGCGTTTCTGATTACCTAATCATGAGTATATGCCTCTCGTGAGCGTAGAAATAAGAGTGCTCTCCATCTGTGACTCACTTGCGGTGAGATGTTGCCCAAATGCCCAGAATAGTGGCCCTCCTCTCTGTAATTGGCCATGGTGTCCATGACTGCGTATGCAGACTGCGCATTAATAGAAGACGCTGCTGCTTCAGCATGGTTACATAATCTACACATATGCCCCACTGTTATGTGGCAATCTGTGGCTGGTGCACCTGACAAGTTTGGCGTTGTGAGGCTGCAACGGGGAAAGCTCAGCGCGAAAAAGGAAAGCTTCTTCTTTTGCGATCTTTACTTTTTTATCTCGTCAAATAGCCAAACAAGCCAGACAGTCGAATAGGGGACACGCTCATTCTCGACGCCTACACCAGCAGACAGCGGATTCATGTCCCCGTGTCTCTCTCTGGCGCTCCATCTTCAAAAGTCTTTCATTTGTCTTTATTTTCCACATCTTTTCTAAATCGCGTTTTTTTAATTTGATCTTTTATCCTTTCCCTTTATTTTGTTTCATCCTCTTCTTCTCTTCTTTCCTCCTTCCCATTATCTCGCTTCGCATCCTCGACACTCTCGCCATCTACTTTCACTCCTGTCATTCATCGACTTTCGCGTTTATCTGTCGCTCTCTCTTTGCACAGACCCCAACACACTTGCGGCTCAAACAGATCGACTCTAGATTCGAAGAACGTCGACTTTCTCTTCAGATCCGCATCTAGGAGAACTCTACCCTGCAGTGGACGGCTCAGACTGTAGACGTGCTCTACCAAACAAACAACAGCCTCGACTCCGAAGTGCGTCCCTATTCGACGACTATCGTCTCGAACTGTCTTTTTTTTTTATTTTTCCAAACTTTTCCTTTTACAAAACATCCATGAATTCACTGGCGTTATAATTAACAGCGCTCGGGTTTCAGAGAGGAGCGGGGATGCCTCCGAAGCGGAAGATTGGCGGCCCTGACCGTGGCGGCATCCGGCCCTCGCCGCATCGCCCCGAACAGACCTCCCTCGGTCAGCTGCACGACGACTTCCACAACGGCTACAATGGCTACCACGGCCACAATAGCAACAGCAACGCACGAGGAAACAATACTCGTGGCCGCAACTTTAGACGGGGCGACCGCCGCGACTCGCCAGTATCCACGCGCGACGACACCGCTACCACCTCGAGCACACCTCCTCCTACTTCGGCAAAATCTGTCATGGTCGTCTCGATTCCGCCGCGGACATCGACACCCACGTCGACTCCGACGCCAACTGCCGCCCTGGCTCCGGCTCTCGTGCCAGCTCTAGCAGCGGCATCACCTGCGGCAACCGCACCAGCACCTGCACCCGCAGCGCCGGCAAGACCGGCCCTGGCCTACGTCTACACCATCCTCACTGACGAGCACGTGGCCGCATGGGCGCAGACGGGTCGCCAGGCAATCGTGGCCTGCGGTGTCGATGCACGTGACAGCGAGGACGAGATTGAGCTGTCGACGCTATTCCAAGAACTGCTGCGCTCGATTGTTGACAGGCGGCTAGGGGCTGTCGAGGCGGCTGCCGTAGTCAAGGCGGTTATCAGTGGCGACAGCGGGAACGAGAAGGAGAAGAAGAACGAGAGGGCAGACAAGGACGAAAAGGATGCAGACGCCATGGTAGACGGGCCAGGGAGTGGTGGCAGTGGTGGCAGTGGCAGCAGTCTCAACAGCAAGACTCTTGCGCTGGTAGTCTCACGTGACTTTAATGACCGCATCATCTTTCTCGATACCGTTTCTGTCTTTGTGGAGACGGAAGATGCAAGCAGCATCAGCAGCAGCCTGTCGCTGCTACGTCAGTTCATGGTTGAGACGGGCGTCTCGGCGACATTGATGCGGCAGGTGCTCGACCACGAGTTCCTCATGCGGCTGGGCCTGCTGCGCGATACCTTTCAGCGCATGGCCATCCGCTACTCGACCAATCTACTGTATCGCCAGCAGAGCTACAATCTCTTGCGTGAAGAGACCGAGGGCTTCTCGAAGCTCGTCACCGAGCTCTACACGAGCAGCTCCATTGGCGCGCAAGACGCCGGCTTTGATGCAGCGCGCGCCACCTTTGAAAAGGTCAAGGGTCTTATCGGCACCTTTGACTTGGACGTCGGCCGCGTGCTCGACACCACCCTCGACGTCTTTGCCGCCACCATTATCAAGCAGTTCAAGTTCTTTGTCAAGTTTCTGCGCATCAGCTCCTGGTGGCCGCGCGACCAGACCAAGCACCCCCGGCGCAGCTCCTTCTTTACCGGCCTGCCACGTTGGGCCCAGCCGGAGCTGGCTGCTGCGTACAACAGCAGCATGACCGAAGAAGAGGAAGAGGTGCTCGTGGCTGCCCAGCGCAAGAAGCGCGACGAGGCTTTCTGGGAGACGGCGCGGCGCATCCATCTACACGCCTTTTTTCAGCTCGGCGCGCGCGACGTGGACGGTGGCGTCGATCTCGACAGCGCCCTAGGCAGCCTCGACAGCCTCGACAGCCTCGACACACACGAGCGCCAGTGGATCGAGAGCACCAAGACTCTGCCTCCGCTGGGCAACCGCGTGGCCGCACAGATTCTCGGCTTCAAACTGCGCTTCTATAGCTCCGACGCCCGCAGCCCCGACGACATTCTGCCGGCCAACCTGCTCTATCTGGCCGCGCTGCTCATCAAGATCGGCTTCATCTCTCTCTGCGACCTCTACCCACACCTCTGGCCGCCCGACGACCAGATGGAAGCTTTACGTGTCCGCAAGCAGCAAGAACTCGACGAGAAGGAGCGCCGCAGCCGGCCTGGTATGACCTCCAATGCGCTGGCCATGGCCGGTGCGCTCCCCGACGACATGCCAGCCGTGCCATCGACGACGGCAACAGCCACGACGACCACGGCCACCACAGCAGCGCCATCCGCGCCATTGGGGAGTACAGCAGACGAAGCCGACCCTGATACGCCTGCGCCCCCAGAGCCATTGCCCATGAAGATCCAGATTGTAGACCACCTGCTACTGATTGGCGCTATCCCAGAGGCGCTCTTTATTATTGGCCGTTTCCCGTGGATCATGGAGCTGTATGCGGAGAATTTGCTGCCGCTGATCCACCGCATTCTGCTGCAATCGCTGCACAAGGTCGCCGAGGCCTCGCAACCCAACTCGGCTCCGACAGCATCGACGGCACCGACTGCATTGACAACGTTGGCCGAGTCGGCCGAATCTGCCACCGTGGCGGAGTGTCCACCTAAGAAAGTGGCCGACGCCGACCAGAGCGGTATGCCCAAGGGCCAGGTCAAGCGTAGCGAGCTACCTCTGCGGCGTCCCTTCCGCTGGCCGTTTGCTGACCGGCTGGACGTGGCTGACGGCCAGGCTTACCGCTTTTACTTTGATGAGTGGGTCGACAATGTGCCAGTGTGCCAGACGGTGGACGACGTCTTCACGCTCTGCCAGACCTTTCTGGGCGTGTCGGGTGTGTGCATCGGGCAGGACCCGGAGCTGCTGAGTAAGCTGGCGGCTATTGGCGCAAAGAGCATGGGCTCGGACCCGTCTCCCACCAACCGGGCACGCTGGCTGGACCTGCTGCGGCGGCTACTAGTGCCAGCGCTGAGCCTCATCCCAGAGAACCCGTCGTGCGTGGCGGCCGTGTGGCAGCTGCTGCAGCAATACCCGCTGCGCACGCGGTATGAGCTATATGCGGAGTGGTACGAGGGCGCGACATCGCGGCAGCCGGTGATCCGCAAGGCTTTTGAACGCAGCCGGCGCGAGACCATGGGCATCATGCGACGCATATCCAAGGACAACAAGGCCGTCATGGGCCGGGCGCTGGCTAAGACGGCGCTGGCCTCTCCCGGCATTGTCTTCCGCGTCGCGCTCGGACAGCTCGAAGCCTACGACAATATCATTGACGTATTCATCTCGTGCGCACGCTACTTTACGGCGCTGGGCTACGACGTCCTTGTCTGGTCGCTGATGAGCTCGCTGGGTGGGCCAAAGCGCAGCCGGACACAGGAGTCGTCTGTTCTGCTGACGTCAAAGTGGCTGCAGGCGCTCTCGCGCTTCTCAGGTCAGGTCTTCTCATCATACGCGCACATGGACGTGGCGCCTGTCGTACAGTACGTCAACGCGCAGCTCTTCCGCGGCAACTCGACCGACCTCATCATTCTCAAGGAGCTCGTGCTCGCCATGGGCGGCCTTGTTGCTGACAGCGCCGACTTTACAGAGGCGCAGATCCACGCCATGACGGGTGGCCCGCTGCTGCGACGGCACACGCTCATCGGGCTTGGTGACCGCCGGTTTGCATCGCGGGCCACTGCCCAGCGGCTGATGCGCGCGCTCGTGGACACGCGCCTCGCCGGCCGGCTGCTCATCAACCTGGCACAATACAGGCAGTCGGCCATTTATGGCGACGCCGAAAAAGATGCCCACATCAAGTTTCTGGCCACCATGGTGGACGACACGCACCAGATACTAATACAGTACCTGGACCTGCTGCGGAGCAACCTGCGTGTGGCGCAGTTTGATGCGCTCGTGCCGGGGATCCCGCAGCTGATGCGGGACTTTGGGCTGGATGCGGGACTAGCCTTTATGATCGGGCGGGCAAGCCTAGATGTGCACAAGGAGGTGGCAAGCGGAAAAGGAGACGTGGGTAACGGCGACGGCGACGACGGCGACGTTTGCATGGATGGCAACGACACGGCCAAAGTGTCGGCGCGGCTCGGGACACTGCAGCCGCTGGCTGTGGTTGTGGCCGAGACGCTCCCTGAACATGTGCAAAAGTACATGAGCGCCGATTTTTACTTTCTCTTCTGGGCGCTGGAGGTGGGCGATCTGGTGGTGCCGAGCGCTCGCTATGACGCCGAGCTGGAGCGGCTGCGCAAAGAGGGCGTGGCACAGAAGACGGTGACTGGCTCCGGAAGCAAGCAGCAGCAGGCGGCCGACACGCGGGCGGCCGTGCTGAGGCGCAACGAGGAGGCCGAGGCGCTGCTCAAGGACCGGCAGGCGATGGCCGAGGAGATGCTGACGCTGTCGACACGCAACCGCGACACAAAAAAGCGACTGGTGGAAGGACACGTCCAGACATGGTTTCTTCCAGGCACAGCCGGGGAGACAAAAGAGGTTAAGGAAACAAGAGAGACCAGGGAGATCCAGGCAGTGGCCGATGTGCTGATTGAGCGGTGCCTCGTACCGCGGCTGCTGCTGTCAGCTGCCGATGCCGAGTACAGTTTCCGGCTGATCAAGTTTCTACACGAGAGCCGGACGCCACACTTTCAGCTGTCGGTGCTGTATGGGCGGCTGCTCTCGGCGAACCGGCTGCGCGATCTCATCTTCACGTGCACTGTGCGCGAGGCCGAGCACCTCGGCCGCTTCTTGCGGCTGATCTTGGCCGACCTGGCACGGTGGCATACTGACAAGAACTCGTACGAGCGGGACGGTCTAGGCCGGACGGCAGACAAGGCGGAGAAGACGGAGAAGAAGGAGAATGAAAAGATGGAGACGGAAGCGAAAGCGCCATTGCCACCACCCTATCTGGGCTTTGTCAAGGCGGTAGACGGCGCGGAGTCGGACAAGACGGAGATGGAGGTGGATACAGAAAAGACGGAGACGATGGAGACGACGGAGACGACGGAGTCAGCTGAAAAGGTAAAGGCGGACGACAAGACGGACAAGATGGAAAAGACGTGGGCGCTTCTGGAGCATGGCGAGTTCCGCGACTTGCTCTATGGGTGGCATAAGAACCTCAACATAGCGATCAAGGACTGTCTGGAGAACCTGGAGTGGATGCATATCCGCAACGCCATTACGGTGCTCAAGGCCGTCATGGACGTCTTCCCGGCCGTCGACTTTATGGGTCGCCAGTTCTCTGAGCAGCTCAAGCGCATTGCCGCTCGCGAGGCTGCTTCCAAGACAGCAACTTCGTCTTCATCTGAGCCTGCAACCCACCGCGTCGATCTATCCGTCACCGCCCAGACAGTCTACTCGGAGCTACAGCGCCGCAAATCTAAATGGGTGCTGGTGCAGGCCTTTCGATCGAATGCGGTATGTCTGAGAGGCGAGAGGCGAGAAGAGAGACTGAGAAACACTTTACTGACCATGTAGTCCTCCAAAGTCTCGGCCGATGAGGCGAGAGCAGCTGCCGAGGCTGAAAAGGCTGCTTCTGCTCTTCGCGCAGAGGCTCCCGAATTCCAGCCGCGAAGCAGGTGAGTTCTCTTCTCCTTTGCTCTTCTTCTCACCACACTGACACGTTTTTTAGAGGAGATGTCGACGAGAAGGCAAAGAGCCAGAGCATCCGGTCAGCCACGCCACCCACACGCAGAGGCCTCTCGCCAGCTGCAGCATCCAAGTCGGTATCCAGGGTGGCATCCAAGTCGACGCCGCCGCCGACCTCAGCTCCAGCGTCACGTGCCAGTGGACCAAATGGATCTGGCAGCAACGCCAACACCAGCAACAGCGGCAGACCACAGACGCCTGTGCATCAGCAGCAGCAGCAGCAGCAGCAGCAGCAGCAAGCAAGACAGCAGTCTTCGCTGACGTCACTGCCACACTCCCATAGTCTGCCGAACCGTCCCAATGTTCCGGTGCCGACCCGCTATAATACCAACCAATTCCAATTGCGCGATCCTGAACGAGGGTCACCGGCTCCCGGTAGTGGCGGAGGCAGTGCTGCTACAACAAACAACAACGCCAGCAGCAACAGCAACGCCAATGCCAACGCCAATGCCAATACCAATACCAATGCCAACAATGCCAGCGCCAGCGCCAACACGAGCTCCAACAAGAACAGCAACACGCCTTCTGGTCGTGCACGTGATCTACGTGATTCACATGACTCTAGAGATGTCCGAGATATGCGGGACAGTGGACGGGAAAGTTTCCGAACGCCCGACCATCCGCGTATGGACAGGTCGATGCGTGACTTTTCTGGGTCCATGGACCGAAGTGGCGGACCTGGTGGTGGTAGTGGACGTCATGGTGATCGGGACTGGAATGCACGCAGCGGCAACGCGAGCATGGACAACACGCCCAGTCGATTTGGAGGCGGCGGCGGCGGCGGTGGCAGCAGAGGCCCACGTGATCAGGCTGCATTAGGGAGACCGCAGAGCAGCGGACAGCAGCAGCAGCCTCCAGCCGGATCCGCGCAGCCGCCATCGCAATCGCAGACGCCTCTTAGTCAGCCAACCCAGTCGTCTACGCCTGGTGCCAAGAGGACTGGCGGCCCAGCCGAGACTGCACCGATGATCAACCCAGAACGGGCACGTCTGCTGGGTGTCGACCGAGGCAGCAGCGGCAATGTGCCGACTGGGCCAGCAGCCAGCGCTGATCGCGCGGCGAGCAGCAGCAGCAGCCGGCCACAGTCTCAGCCACAGGTGCCGCGCGGGTCGGCAGTGGCTGGAGAGTCTGCAGCAGCCTCTGCCGCCTCTGCAACTTCCAAAGGCACAGCTGCCCCAGATGCGGCACCGTCGTCGACTGGTTCTTTAGGAGATCACCGAGCCGATAGAAGCAGCCGCGGAGACCGTGAGCGCGAGCACCGAGACAAGGATCGGGATCGGAGCGATCGAAGCGATCGAGGTGACCGGGATCGAGAGCCGCGAGAGCCGCGAGAGCCACGAGAGCCACGTGACCGAGAGCGCGATAGGGATCGGGATCGCGAGCGGGATCGCGACAGAGACCGAGACGACCGGCATGGACGCAGCAGCGGCAGTGGTCGGGACGGGAGCAGCCGAGGCGATAGGGACCGCACTGAACGAAACGACCGAAACGACCGCGGTCGCAGTGGCCACCAGCAAGACCTCAGCTTTGGTCGTCTGAATGCCTTTCCATCGAGCGTCGACTCGCTTCCATTGGGGCCGCGTAACAGCAGTAGAGGGGGACGCGACGGACGCGACGGACGCGACGGCGGCAGTGGCGGCAGCCTGAACAGCATGAACAACAACAGCAGCAACATGCCACAGTCGCCTTCGCCGTCTATAAACAGCGGCAGCAGCAACAGCGGCATGGCGCCGTCTGGCCCTGCCCGGTCCACCAGCAGACGTGTCATGGGAGGTCCTCCACAGGCCATGGGAGCAAACGGCCCCAGTCCCCTAGGCCCTTCAACGTCTGTCAATGCGACTCCCGTCAGCGGCGACCGTATGCGGCACCTGCACACTTCCCAGCAGGAAGCGTCTTCTTCATCGTTTCCGCCACCGCCGCCGCCGCCGCCGCCCGGGCCGCCTCCCACTGGTCCGAGCAGCCAAAACAGTAGCAATTCCGGCATGGATACGGGCAGCAGCGGCAGCAGCAACAACTACAACAACAACCGGCAAATGCGTATCCGCGGTAACGGCGACCGCAACAGCTTGGGCAGCGGAGGAGGTGGTGGCAGTGGCAATGGTGGTGGAAGCGGAAGCGGCGATCGGGACCATCGCATGATCAAGGGCATTCAAGACACCATCTCTGGCAGCGGAGGCAGTGGAGGCAGCGGAGGCAGCCGCAACCAGCGTCTGAGCAACTCGGATGCCCAGGTGCTGACGGGTGGCGACACCATGATGGGCAGCGGCAGTAGCAGCAGCCGACGAGAGCACCGCAGCGAGCGGACTGAGCGGACTGACCGAAATGATCGTGGCGACCGCGAGTCCCGTGACCGAGATCGAGATCGAGATAGGAGTGACCGGGATCGAGGCGATCGAAGCGATCGGAACGACCGGGATCGGCGGTCGTCGCATCGTAGCAGTCACAGTCCAGGGGGCGGTTCTTTGGGCAGCGGACATCGGGAGTACCGAGACCGAGGCGGTGGTGGTGGATCTGGCACGGGAACAGGCACGGGAACAGGTGGAACAGGCGCTGCGTCCGCATCCGCGTCTGCCTCTGGCTCTGGCACAGGTGCCATTACTGCCGGGACTGGCGCTGGCAACGGCCCTGCACAGCGGCAGCAGCCACTCCCTTTTTCTCAACAGCAACACCACCACCACCCGTCCCTGCCGCCGTCCTCGCACCACCACCAGTCCCTACCGCCGATGCCACCGCCAATGGCACCTCTGGGTGGTCACAACGGTCATGGCGGCCATGGCAACCTATCGTCGAACCGCCGGTCGAGCAATAACCGAGACTCGTTTGGCTACGGCGGAGGCAGTGGAGGCATGGGCGGCAACATGGGCGGCAACATGGGCGGCAATATGAGTGGCATGGGCAGCATGGGCAACATGGGCAGCATGGGCGGCATGGGCAGCATGGGCGGCATGGGCGGCATGGGCGGCATGGGTATGGGCAGTGGAGGAGACCCAAACCGGGAGCCCATGGGGCCTAGACGAGGAGGCGGAGGAGGCAGAGGAGGAGGCCATGCCAATAATCACAACAATTACAGCCATGGTGGCAACAACAACATCAACAATGGCAACTACCGGCGCGACCGCGACGACCGTGGACGCAAGCGACGCAGTGGTGACAGCGACGGTGTGGGTGTGCTGGCGAGCGACCGGGACAAGAAGATGCGTCGTTGAGCATCGCTGAGCGTCTTGTGTGTTTGTATATTTCTAGGGATCTCTGTCCTCATTTTACATGCTTTCTTTTCCAGTCTATACCAACAAATTTGTACCATAGCACACAAAAAAAGAAGGGAGGACACGGGAGGCATTTTACTTTTATTTTTTTCGTATTTCCATGTTATTCTCATTGGGTTCTATTTTAATATTGCACTGCGTACTACGCAGTACTATTCAGGGTCCCAACGCTTGTCCTTTCCAACAACCCCAAAATGTTCGCGAGCTTGGTATACGGTATAGATTCTTTCTGCCCCCCCCCCCCCCCTAAACGCCAAGGATGAAAAAGACACGGTGAGAAATGTGACAAAAGGTAACCGGAAACTAAGAATGTAAGAAAGAAAGAAAAAAAAGAGAAAAAAGGAGAAAAAAGCCTCTATGCCTTCTAGATGCAAATGAAAAACAAAGTCGAGACCAAAAAGAAACGTCATTACTTCATTACCGAGTTTCGTCTCGTTCGCAGGATTCTCTCTATTTTATATCGCATTGCCCCAGCCTTGGGCGTATTGTTGCTGGTAGTGCTGCTGCTGGTTCTGGTGCTGCGGCTGCGGCTGCTGGTATTGCTGTTGATAGTTGTTTCCTGGCCCACCTAGGGAGGCTGTATCAGAGTCATTTCGGGCGCGTGTGTATTCGTAGCCTCCGCTCTGGACGTAGCCACCTCCGCTGCCGCCATTGTCCAACCCCTCTTCTTCGTGGTACACAATGCCACCCATGGGCGGAGGGACGACGGCGCGCGTGTCTCGGTAGGGACTAATGTATGGCTCGGGGTTGTTGTCGTAGCCGCGCTGCGATTGGGACATGGGCTGGGCATAGGCAATCAGGCCTGCAGCCTCGTCGCTCGGCCGCCGTCTTCCCGGCACGGCACCCGCGGCTGTTGGGGGCACAGCGGCTGTCGCAGTCGTGGCAGTTGTTGTTGTCAGTGCAGTAGTCGTTGGGGTTGGGGCATGTGCTGATGCGGCGGATGCGGCGGATGCGGCAGATGCGGGCCATGCCGACAGGGTCTGGCCATAGCTGTGGCCGGCTGGCCTGTCCATGGCAGGGCCGGCGCTGGAAAAGTTGTTGAAGCGGCTGCGACGGAACTCGGTGGCAATGGGCAAGTGGTCTGTGCTTTTTGTGCCGGCGTAGGACGTGTCGACGCCGTCGAGGGCGCTGGAGGTGTCGCGCTTGTAGCGGGCGGCGGCGAGGTCGTCCATGTCTATACCGGCGGACTTGTAGGTGGACTGGTAGCTGGGGTCGTTGCGGCGGTGGCGGACGCCGACAAAGAGCCAGCGGATGCCGCGGCCAAAAGCCTTGACAACGTCCCAAATGTTGATGGCGTCAAAGAGGGCGCGGAAGCCGAGGAAGCCGCCGCTGGGGGGATAGTGCTCGTTGCGCTTTGGCAAGGCGTCGGCGACGTCGGGGTCGGGGAGCGGGTAGTAGGTGATGGGGGCGCTCTCGAGGTAGGGGCGGTAGGGAAAGGCCCAGAGGTGGAGGATGGCGAAGCAGGCCATTTCGAAGCAGAGCAGCAAGGAGGGGATGCCGACCTTGATGTCGGGGTAAGCGATGATGCGGTTGGGGTGGACGAGGTTGAGGGTGGAGGTGCCGACGGAGATGGCGGCGGACTGCCAGAAAGAGAGGAAGATGACGAGCTTGATGGCGAGGACTTTGAGAAAGGGGCGGTGGTCGGCGAGGGCGACACGCAACTGGACGTAGAACTGGATGACGCAGTACATGGCAATGGTGACGGCCACCGACTCGATGACGAGGACCTGGACGTTAGAGACGAGCGAAGCGAGGAGAAGAGAGAGAAAAGACGAGCGAAGCGAGAAGAGAAAAGAGAGGGAAGAGACGAGCGAAGCGAGAAGAGAGAAGAGAGAAGAGAGAGACTCACCCAAATGTGACCAAAGACAGGACTGTTGGAGCTCTCGCAGTAGCGGTCAAAGTACTCGGTGACGACGGCAGTAATGGTCATGGCGACGCGGATGAAGCAGTAGTGGTAGATACCGATCCAGACAATGTTGAACCAGGTGAGGCCGCTGACGGGCGTGCGCCAGGGGCCGCGCTCGCCGCCGCAGCATTTGGCGAACCAGTTGACGGGCCAGACCCAGGGCTTGATGTCGCGCAGGCGGCGAAAATAGTTCTTTTGGTCGTGGAGATCGACGTCAATGTAGGCGCAGAGGAGAGCGAAGAAGGACGAAATGGCAAAGGCCTCGTAGCAGTCGCTGAGGACCTGGAAGTAGATGGCGTGCCAGTAGTAGTGGAGGGAGAGGAAGGAGGCGGCCGAGTAGACGGGGACCATGAAGAGGATGCGGATGATGCTGGCGAGTTGTTAGGGGGGGGTGAGGGAGAGAGAGAGGGAGAGAGAGAGAGAAGGACGGACTGTTTTTGTTCGGCTGGCTTGGTATAGTTGAGGGCGTGCATCCAGATGAGAAAGAGGCTCATAGCAATGGCAATCAGGGTGCAGCAGGCGGCAATGATCTCGGCCAGGGCGTGAAAGGTGAGGGAGCCGACGAGGACATCCTCGGTAGTTGGCAGGACTAAACGTTAGCAGGCGAGGAAAAGAGAGAGCGAGCGAAGCGAGGAAAAAGAGCGAGGAAGAGAAAAAGAGAGGAAGAGAGAAAGAGAGAGGCTTACTGCGCATGTCCTCCAATGTCGAGTTGCAAGTGAGATTCATCTCGAGGCTCGCCGTCGGGCAGAGAGGACCTGCCAGCGACAATGTCGACAAGTCGAGAGTCGCGAGTCAAAAAAATAAAAAAAAGTAAAAGTCCCAATCTTCCCAATCTTCTCCACACACACACACACACGCACGCACGCAAATCGATCTTTGATAAACACTTGGCTTTCTTGTCGCGGTAGCCAAGACGTCTAGTGGCGAACAAGGAGACGAGGAGACGAGGAGACGAGGAGACGAGTAAAGAGGAGAAGAGGAAGAGGAGAGGGGACAAAAAAAGAAGAGACAACAATATACACTCGACTGAAAAAAGAGGACAAAAACCAGAATCGTGGGGCCACCGCAAAATCCAATCAGATAAACAAAAAAGATCTAAAGATCTTTCTCCTTTTTTTTTTGTTAAAAGAGAAAAAAAGACACGAGACCGTTCTGGCAGATGTCTGCTTCGCACCTATTCACGAGTCTGGTCAGGCAAGCTGTTCTGAAACGCAGAGAGCAAGAGGAGAGAGGCCCTAGTCCGACCTACTTGTACGAGAAGAAGGCGCAGGAAGACGGCAGAGACACCGAGAATAGCAGCCGCCAGAGAGAGGGAGAGGGAGAGGGCCAGAGGGTCAGAGTCTGAGAGGCACAGGTACACAAAAGTGGGTCGAAAGTGTGAGAAGGAGCGCTTGTGTTGGTGTCGCTGTCGCTGTCGCTGTCGCTGTCAGGAGCAGTACTCGTACAGTGTCGGGAGAAGGAGCGACTGATCCTCGTACATCCTCGTAGTAGCGTACAGAGTATGCAGTAAAAGATGAGAACGAGCTCACAAGAGGCAGGAGCATTGGACGGCAACAGACCAGCACGGGTCCAGACGCCTCTGTGGGTCCTCTCTGATGAGACCACGTCCTGTGTAGTACGCTGCCTACGAGTACGGAGTACTCGTAGACGGATAAGCACATCTCTGCTCGTACAAAATCTTCTACATAGTATTAGTCATTGCCGACTCTCAGTTTAGATGCATCTTCCCGTCTGCTCCTTGTCACTGCAGACTACGCCGTACTCGTACAATGTCAACTGCCAACAGATAGCATGAGGCTGAGCTGTCAGGGACCGTACCATGTACGAGACAGGAAGAGGGACATACGGAAAGAGAAATAAAGGGGTGCCAAGCTGCGCCTCGCTGGGCTACGTATACAAGAACCAACAGCCCCACGTTTCAGAAATACTGGATCTGACAGGCGCTCTTTGTACCGAGGAGTGCACTGGATAAAGTCACATGACTCTGACGCGGGACGAAAGGAGAGGGAAAGCGCATGCCAATGGCGGTGGACTACTCCCTTTGTTTTTCGTCGCGGATGCCTGATGGCCAATCTGCGGACTGGCATTCATAGCGGACTAATGGCGCGTCGCGAGAGGTCGTACAAGGACAATACGAGTACGAGTACTTGTACATGCAGAGACTCGTACACTGTACGAGTAACCTGGCCAGGTCATCTTTTCGTTCACCCGTACGAGAGTACTCGTACGAGTACGAGTAGAGCATCAATCGTCATTACACTACTCCGTACTCACCTGTGCGTGTACAGAGTACCACAGAGTGCAAAATACCGCGTACGACCACGGTACTTTGTACTTGTCAAGTTAGTGCTGTCACGCTGCAAAGTAGCATGTGCTTGTCCTCTCTAGGCAATGCGTGGCAATGACGTCAGAGAATTGCACCCGGCGATAAGACAAGATGGAAATTTCGAGCATGAGTACAAAGTACAAGTAGTAGCGTACGCTCACAGCATGCCAGTCTGCTATTCTGTGTCTGCCTGGCGTGTTTATGGTCTTGTCTTGCAGGGCTCTCACAACCTCCCACTGGTAGCAGGACAGAGACAAGCTACAAGTAAACCACTGTACTTTTAATAAATGACCCTTATGTAGGCATACGAGTACATTGTACGGGAAATGAGACATACTCGTATACAATCAGGACCAGAGACCGACATGTACTCGTATAGGCCACTCTGGGGAAAAAAGACGAAAATAATTCATACCAATCCTCCTCGGTCATCTTCAGTTTCGTCGGGAGAGACATGCACATCAAGAGTCGCGTGCTCCATCCTCCTTCCACCCCCTCATACGCGCACCCCCCCTAGGCCTTGTCTCACGCTCTCGCTTCTTTGCCCCGATCAGCTCGATGGAATAGCCCCAATGACCTACTAAAACCGGCCCCCTCTTCTTCTTCAGTCAATGCCGGCAACCTATGCCAGAATAATATTAAGTAAAAAAAATGTCCAAAGATGTCCATAGGATAGACACAAACACTATCACCAAAAAAAGAAACAGATAGGTCTTCTTGGACCATCCGCTGGATCATCCTTTGAATTCCCGTCAGTTACCTGTTGGATCGTGACTGTACCTCTAGTCATTGATCCTTCCCCCCCCCCCCCTTTATTGGCCGTTTTGCCTTTTTCATATTTTTTTTTGAAAAAAAGCACCTCGTTGCAGTTTAAAAAGCCATAAGCAATGTTGTTTTTAATTATAAGCCCATCTTTCCAATAACGCCGCTTTCCTGGTATCTTGGGGAGAAAATGCACGCAGACAATATAAAAGGAAGAGAGAAAAAAAAGAGACATGGACAATCATCCAAGACCGAGGACTGAAACAGATCAGGAGCAAAAGAAGATCGGCAGGCTTGTCAGCCAAATGTGTTGTGCAATAGAACGTGATATGGGCGCGTGTCTTCGGAAGCGAATATGGCGAATTCGTATACGTCGTCAGTCCCAAAATTCGCAAAAGGGAAGTATGTCTGCCAAAAGGCGACAGGGAGGGAAACCAGTTGTCCTCCCTCAAAGGCAAATCAATGGGTGTGCAGAGAGGCGGACCCCGGATGCACAACCACTCGCCACAAAAGCGAAGCAATGTGTTGACGCAAGATGCAAAACCGAACACTGTAGTCGCTGCTTACGCGACCCTGATCTAGTCAACATCCGGATCGGGATTGGTGGCCCGAAGCACCTTGGGCTGGTGCACCCGTCTAGAGTAGTCGTGGTCATCGCGCAAGGAGTTAACGCTGTCTCGGCTCTTGTTCTCGCCGCGCGAGTAAATGTCGCTAAAACCAGGGTCGATGCGCGGGTCAATGGGCATCAGCACACTCCGCCGCCGGCCAGACAGGTCGCTATCCCAGCTGCCCTCGCCACGGCGTGAGAAGGATGCGGCGCCAACAGCCTCGGCCACGCTGAATCCGTTTATGGTGCCTGGCGAGGTGCCGCCCGTAGACGGAAAGCCGCCCGAAGAGACGAGGGCCTCGTCCTTTTCTGTGCGCTGCTGGCGTCTGCGGTACCACAAAAAGGCAGCCATGCTCGCGGCGAAGATGACACCGGCGACGACGCCGACGGCAATGCCGACAGCAGTGCCTGTGCTGACGCCCTTTTGGGAGCTCGAGGCACCGGCCGACTCCTGGCTGGACGCCGTAGGCGTCACAGTGACCGTCTGAACGACACCGCCAGTCGTCACAGTCTGGACAGTCGGAGATTGCGTGGTGCTTGCAGAGGTGCTCGTTTTATGCTAATACAAAAGTTCGTTAGCTCAGATTCCTGACAAAAACAATGACAAAAAAAAGACGCCTCGCATGTCTCCACAACTCTTCAGCTGAACATTTTCCATGTCGCTTGTTTCCGGGTCCGATTATAGCTCCTATCCTGTTGCCGACCAGAAGCGCTCCTGGAAGATCCTGGGGGAAAAAAAAGAAAATGTTGACAAGCCACCAGAGATGTGGGAGTGAGGTTGAGGGCATAAAAAAAAGAATAAATGCAGCCGCATGAAACAAGGGAATGCTTGATCCATACACTACTTGAAGTTGTTGAAGAAGTAGAAGGAGAAGTAGATGATGAAGTTGACGTGGTTTTCGATGAAGAAGTTACCTGGTCGATCCAATCTTGTTCAGCACTGTGTTCTTTCCCCCCCGGAATTCTAAAGCAAGAGCTCGTGTGGCACAAAATGGAACAAGACAGCAGAACAGCAGAAAAACCACATAACTAGTGAAGGGGAAGATTCAAGAATCACGAAATGTAGAAGGGGGTTTTAAAATAAAAGAAAAGAGAATAAGAGGGGAAAGAAAAGAGTAAGCCAGGCAAGAGAATAGGAGCTATTGAATCTGTGGCCCGGATGATAAAACACACAAGTCATGAAGGAATCATGAAAGGCATGCTCTGGCAGGATGCTCTGTTTGCTTGTAAACGAAGATAAAGCCATGAACCACGCAGCGCGTCAAACTGTACAAACTCACCGAGCTAGAGGAAGATGTGGAAGAGGAAGAAGAGGAGCCGGCGCCCTTTGTGCCGGCCGGAGTATTACTGCTCTGGGCCATGTAGCCGTAGAGGTTGGGTCCGCCGCAGAGGTCGCTGGGGTAGCCCGGGCAGGAAGTGTCGCACTCGCTCGTGTCGACCTGGGTGCTGGAGTCGGGCGTGTAGTCGGAGCACCAGCAGTCCGTTTCCTGGACAATGGCATAGGCGTATTCCGAGCAGAAGTTGTGGCAGAGGCCATCGGACTGGTATATGCTGGTGTCTAGAGAGGTTAGAAGAGTAAGAGAAGAAAGGGAAAAGAAGAAGCAGAAAAAAAAAAGCTTCTTTTTTTTGGAAAAGAGACATACTGGCAGCTGTCGATGCCGTGTTAATGCTGGCACAGTAGACAATGGGCACAGAGGGATCTGCAGCGACCTGCTGGAGGAATGTAACGAGTAGCAGCCCGCAAATGCGAGTGGCTGATCCCCAGAGAGAGGACATGTTTTCAGTAAACAATGTTGATTCGGGTACTTGATGAGACTAGACGACAGTGAGTCGAAGAGAGGAACGTATCTGGCCAAGTGATGAAATAGCTTAGATATTCGTGGCCGTCCAGGCCATGGTATGAGTGTCACTGGTGTGGTGTGTTGTGTGATGCCGTGATTTTGTCGTGATTTTGTCGAGATGGAGTGATTGGGGAAGGGAGCGAGAGAGAAGGAAAAGAGAGAAGGAAAAGGACAGTAGAGATGGAGAGCAAAGACAGAAACAAATGCAAGTAAATGCTTTGAGACTTTTGGAAAAGGAGTCGGGCAGGGAGAAAGGACGAGAAAGTAAAGAGGAGAAGAGGAAATAAGAGGAAAAGAGGAAATGGAAAAGAGGAAATGGAAATGGGGAGAGAGCTTCTGGAGGATCCACAGGGGAACAAAGAAGATTGAAGGGGAAAAAAAAATAAAGACAAGCAACAGTCAGGCAAGCTCTCTGCAGTGCACGCAAGAGGCAGGAGATCGCGATCGCGAGAAACCGATTCAGAAAGAGGGCCGAGTTCAGAAAGACGAGGGGAGAAGAGGCAGAGCCCAAGAGAGAGAGAGAGAGACAGGGAAGATTTCCAGGTTTATACCTGCCCAGTGATCTGCTAGAGCGGTCCCCCCTCTAATAGGGAAAGACCAAGGGAAGATACGCAGTTACCAGGAAAGAACAGGAAAGACAGGGGTGCGGATTAGCTAGGACCAGGGCGATGCAGCGTCAAAAAAAGGGAAAAAAGTGGGTAGCCGAAGCGAGAGAGGGCGAAGAGAAAAAAAAGACAAAAATAAAAAAGCAAAAAGCAAAAAGCAAAAAGGAACGAGGGCCAAAAAAATTTTGAAATAAAGGGAAAGAGCAAAAGGACTGCGCATTGTAACTAGTACATCGGTTCGCACCCAGTACTGTTCTGCGTTCGCAGTAACTGTGACTACCATGTACTCGTATGAGTACGTGTGAGTACGAGTACTTGTAATCCTCCTACTGGCAGGAATGGAAGCCACCCGGAACACGGGGGGGGTGTGGCACTTGGCACCTGCCTGCGCCAGAAAGCGGCAGCCGAAGATATGGAGCAGAGTGGGCGTCCGAAGAGCGCTACAAGAAACATGCTGATGTTCTGTAAAAGTCCGCTCATTTACTTTCAGCTCTGCGACGCGTGAGCGAGCAGGCAACCCGTTTGTTCGTCTTTCGTCTTTGGGGCGTTTAAAAATTGCCCTTTAGTTTTCGTTTACTTTTGTGCGTTTTCGTTTCATTTTTATTCTCCTTGACCATTTGCCTCTATTCGTTCCTTTTATTCACTATTCCCCTGACTAGCAGCTTTTGCCACTGTCAAGTCCGGATGCACAAAGTACATAGTACGAGTACGAGTACCTTACAGTACGCAGTATATAGTAACAGGAATAACGTACGAGTACGGAGTATGCAGCTACGGAGAGGAAGCACACAAAAGACACCAACTACGTAAGCACCCAGCCAACACTTGTACATGTAAGCTCAGTAAAACGGAACGACATACCACGTCGTATCAGCTGTCGCAAGGTGAAAACGGAAGGAAACGCCGTGTGACGCTGTCTCTGGTGCCGTGAGCGCCTTTTGTACTACGAGTACTCGTATGTACTTTGTATATTCGACAAAGTAGTAGTACGGAGTATATAGTACCGGACTAGGAAGGGTGGAAATATGTACACAGTACTTGTACATGTCATGGTTTCGTACCAGTGTACTATGGCAGGCGACGTACGAGTATGTACATGGTACATTACAATCTTGGCAGCCAATGAGAGTCGATTCAGGAAGCAGAATCCACACCCATCTCCACTAGAATCTCCAGATGGCGCCCGCAGATAGTGTCGCTTGCCCACTAATCCACGACTAGAGATAGCGAGACACCCGAACAGACCAGTGACTGGGCACCAAAACAGAAACGAGACCGACGAGACGCTAAGCAGAGAAAGAATGGCTTGTGTGCGGCCTCTTTTTAGCAACTCGAAAATGTTTAAATAATGGCATCAAAATACCGCAATTGGCACCTTCCTCCCCTTGCAGATTCTCCAGATCCAGGAGACAAAGAAGACTGAAGAAGAAGACTGAAGAAAGGAAAAAGAAGGAGAAAGAAAGAACGAAAAAACCCCCCCCAGGATAGGAAACCAAAGACAGGAAGCAATGTGACGTATCAATCTACGAGCAGAGGGTAATAAAATGCCTGACAGTATACTCCGTACAAGTACGAGCACGAGTACTACCCATGTAGCAGGGTTCTTTTTGTTAACAAGCCCTGTACTCGTACTGCGTGCACGAAGGAACGCCTCCCAGCAGCCCCTTCCTTGACCAGCTCCCTGGACTGCTGGATCGACCGCGCGATGCTACGGGAAAACAAGGCCATCATACTCAGTAGTACGTAGTCAGGCTAACGTTAGCGATGTGGAAGCCCACTCGTACTACGTACTAGTACGAGCGAGCACGAGCCTACAAGTACCTCGTATGTACAAGTACAAGTACCAGCTCTGCCAGACCCTCTCCCGCAGTCCGGGTTCTTCAACCTTGCTCTACTCGTAGATGGAGCAAAAGACAAAGTGAATTCCAGCTTTCGTTATTGCCATAGTCTACATAGTATCATCATTCTCCACCTGTTCCGTACTACTCCGTATGTATATGCGAGTAGTTATACCATGTGCTCCGTACGGCGTGCTCCGTACGGGTACGGAGAATAGAGAGTACGGAGTAAGAGTGCTCTGAGAATGCCACTACGAGTACATAGCTGCTGTCATCCATCTCTACCGGGTCAGCAGCCAACAGCTATTGAGGAAAACAATAAATCACCGCAAGTTCAGTACAATAAAACATTGCCATGTACTCCGCACAAATAACATACAATGTACTCCGTATACGTGTATGAATTCTGGGATGTACGAGTACTCCGTACTCGTACTGCTACACCGTGTGGGGGTCTGTTATCCTTGTAGACGCGTATTTTGTTGTTGTGTACATACGGGTAGTACATATAGTACACTATATAGTCGTATGCAGTTGGACGGAGTACTCGTAGTCAATACGAGCACTAGTACGTGTTACTTGCATTTCTCGGTCTCTTTTTATTTTCATTTCCTCATAGGCTCTTATTGGGGAGGATCTTGCGAGGCATGAGACAAGTGGTTCTCTTCTTGGCGTTTACGGAGGATTACAACACCTGCAGATTTCAGTCTCTCACCAGTCTGTTTGAATACTGCAGTGGCTACTGTCTGCATTCTACAGCGCACTCATAACCGCTCCTGCACTCCTACATACCTACTCGTACTCCATAGAGGGAGGAGGGGTGACTCCTAGAGGAGTCTGCTGGACGGAGTACTCGTACATACTCGTAGAAGGGTATCACGGTAGGGACAAGGAGGACTCTGAAAGTCGTCAGCTAGTGGATCCCCTGCAATTTCCGCCAAGCCATGTGGACCTCTGATCGATCGCAAAAGTACTCCGTACTCTGTACTACGGAGTATGTACGCACTCGTAGTACTGCGGGAAAACAGGATAATAGTAGCACCGTAAGTCTGGTACTACTCCGTATGTAGTGTACGAGTACAAGTACAGTAAGGAGCACGGTGTGGGAGGAAGAGGACGAAGCGAGGGAGTACGAGTACGAGTACGAGTAGTTACTCGTGTATGACGAATACATGAGTAGGTCTTTTTGGACATCCCGAATCCATGCATCTTTTCGGAAATGGGAAATCAGGATTTGTAAAATAATAAAATAAATAAATAAAAATAAAAGTACGCTGTTCGAGTAACATGCAGGCGAAAGAAGGAATGGAGTATCTGGTTTCGGGCGGGAAAGAGGGTGTCCTCAAGGTCCCCGAATGTAGGGCAGTCTATTCCTCTTTTACCAGTCTCTACTCTGTAAAAAAATTCTAGATTTCCTTGATCAAGGGAAGCTCCTCTGCCCATTTTCCCCTTTGCAGTATTGGCTATAAATAACTGTCCAATATTATGTATGTAGGCAGTAGAGAAATAGAAAATTAGAGAAATACGTACGTACGAAAGACGAATATTCGTAACCACGGGAGAGGCTTAGACAACGAGTCCTCACAACTGCGTATGAGTACGAAGTACTCCGTAGTGGTCAGTACGAGTGCATGTTGCATACTGCATACTGCATGCTCCGTACTGCATGCTGCGTCCTGCGTACTGCTGCAGCCATCACAGGCTCATCGGCAGTGGAGCCGGTGCCATTGCCGTGCAGGGAAAAGGCCAGCATGCGACGCACAAAAGCTCGTGCTCATCCTTGTTTACGGTTACGAGGCACACCTGAGAGTAGTCTGCGAGATACGAGCTGCGCGAGCAACTGGTGCCCGGATTGGGCTGCTCCGAGTACGAGACAAGTACAGGTTATTGTCGCCTGGCTGCGTGTACAATGACAACTGACGGAACACAAGTTGCTCGTAACTGCATAGTACGACTCGTATGTGGCGACGACAACATGATGGTTGCGTGCTTGAACTATAAGCTGCAGGTAGAAAAAAAATCATGTACATTTTCAATGCTTTTAGTCAAGAATCTATAATCAGGATTCAAAAATCAAAAATGACAAATCAACAGTAAATCACAAAACCTCTCTATACTAAGCGTGTAAAACATAGAATCACCGTCCGGGGCTTATCCATCTGCTACGATCCGCTTCCGGTCTCGTCTCGTGTTCCTGTGAGTCTATCTGATATCTGCTCTGGTATCTCGTATCCCCTACCTTTTTTTTCTCTCTCGCTCTCTCGCTCTCTCGCTCTTCCGCTCTTCCGCTCTCCCATCCTACAGAGTCGTGCCGTCCGCAGACTTGCAATTTGATGACTTTCTTTTATCCGTACAAAAAAAACGTGACAACCGACCCATCCGATCTCTCCTCTCTTTTTCCTTACCGAGCACAACTGACTCATCCCGAACGAGCATTCCTCTGCGCGGGGGACTAGCAGTGTAGAAAATCTTCCGAGGCATGTTCGTCTTCGGATGGGGCTTCCAGATAGTGTGTATCAGTCATCACAGCCAACTTCGGTTTTTTGGGGGGGCTCATCTCCACACCCAACACTTTAGAATCTACAGTGTTCTGTGTAGTTCGACGGCAGCTCACTTTGCTTCCATCTTCTCTCATTTAAATAGACTTAAACTGCCAATGGAGAACAGTACGCCGAGCAGCAATGTCAGTCTAGATGTGTCTACTATTTCAAAAGTAAATTGATCGTTCATACAATACCACCAGTTCCAAGTCTATCACAAACACAAAAACAAAAACGTCATATCATACAATTAATACCTAGGATATAAACAGTAAGGACAGGAACGGACCCCAGTTCGCCAGGAACATGGCCGTAGCATTAGCGGAGAAGCAGACAACAGACTGTCAGCCTATATATAAAGGAGAGCCGCCACCAAGGCAGTCGTCAAGGATAAAAACATCGTCGACAACGGCGAGAGTGCCGTGCCGGACGAGATCACGACTGAGGATCCGTTGCCGTAGTAGCCCGGCGAGCTTTCGGGGTTGAAAGACGACGAGTTCCTGTTTGAGCTAACGTCGATAAAGTTGCCGGTGCGCGTGTCGTTGTGACTGCTGTTGCTGGCGGTCGTGCCATTCCGGTGTCGGAAGCCTTGGCCCCGGCCTCCTTGGCCTCCTTGGTTGTTCTCGCTCTGGGCGGCAACAGTCGCGCCAAACGTGCTGAGCGTGCTGAGCGTGCTCGTGAACGTACTGACGGCTGTCTCTGTCGCCGTCACAATGGCATTGCCGTTGCTGCCGCTGACTGTCGTGCTGATGATGCTGAAGCTCGTACTCGTCGTTGTGCTAAAGATAGTGCTCGTCGTTGTACCCGTAATGGTTCCTGTCGCCGTGCGGGTGGCACGTGTAATTGTCCTGTTAAAGGAGCCTCCCAAGCTGGTTGAGCCCGAACCTGAGCCAGAACCAGTGCCGGTGCCGTTTTCGTTGGAGCTCCCGTTCCGGCCGTCAACCAGCTGGATGCTCTGAAAGGTGCCCGACTGGTCCTTGTACCGATACCGGGCTGCCGGGTTGGCATTGAAGAGCTTGACACTCTGCACCGTCATGGTAAAGGGGCCCTTGGTGTAGTCCGTCTTGCCGCCCGCCCAGTTAATGGTCCCTTGTGCGTTGCCTGGGTCGCCGCCCGCCCACGCTCCCAGCTTCAGCTGTACCGGCGTCTGCGGATAGTTCTTGCCGCCAAGTGCCTCGCTGAATGTCACTCGGTGCACGTTCTTGCCGTCAATGTACCAGGTGAGAGCCTCTTTTGTCCAGTCAATGGTGTAGTTGTGCATCGCCGTCTGGCCGTCGCTAACCTTGTGGATGGCTGCTCGGCCGCCCTGCGTACTGTTGCCCTTGCCAAAATAGTCGCTCTCCAACCGGTTGGTCGAGCCGCCGAGGTACTCCCAGTCGATCTCGTCCTTGTCGTCTGACATGAGAACGAGGCTGCTCACGATACCGATGCCCGTCGCTGCCTTCATGTGGATCTCGACGCGGCCGAAGAAAAAGTACCACTTGGTCGACATGGTGGGCGCCTGGCCCTGCTTCGCAATGGTGAACTCGGCACCGCTCGATGAGTAGTTGATAGTCGTCCCTTGAGCAAGGTTCCACGTGTTATTATCGGCACCTTTGGTAAAGTCTACTTCATAGTTGCTTTGTGTAAAGCCTAGATCCGGATCACAGGTCTCTGTTATAGAGTTAGCAAAAGCCAGCTTCTGTATCTGTTCACGTATACTCACTCTTTGTAGGATCACATCCTGTCGTCGTCTGGGCCAGGGCTGGCAGGGCCAAGGACAGAGTCACCAGGAGAGGTGTGAGAATCATTTCCAAAGAGATGTATCCGCAGAATTAGGAAGGGGGGGGATAAGAGGATGAAAAAGGAGGAAAAAGATGAGATGAGAGAATATATAATGACAAAAACTAGTAGAGCAAAACAATACAGGAACGAGCAGTGGATGCGTACTTTATATATCACTGCGCCGTTTCCCCGGCCTCGGCAGTCGACCGCTTTGGGACCAACCATCCTACAGCCTTTGTCGCCCAGGCACGGGTTTGGACTCCGCACCACTCCGCTACACTGCCGAGTAAGAGTACGAGATCCCCTCACATGTGGTAAAAGGATTGCCTGGTGAGAGAGGGAAATGGAAACGGGAGAAAGGGCTCGTGTCCGGCTTCGTTTCGACATCTGTCGAGGAGGAGGCGTAGAGACAAAGAAGCTAGAAACACAAAACGCCCGCCTCTGTCTCAGATCAAACGCACAAAGAACTATATAACCGTCGCAAAACGGCACCATCCTGGTTTTCTTTCCTCCGAGCAACACAGACCAAGTAATGGACTCTGCCACGGTCAACGTCACGAAACAAGGAGCATCGGTTCACAAACACCGAAAGTCACGTGCTAGAAACGATTACATAATGTAAATAATTCATTAAGAAATTGGAGCAATGAAAAATGGATCGCTAATTGTCGCGATTATCGTGGGTATTATCAACGTAACATTACTCGTAGATGGAGGAGCGATCACCTGGCTAGGAGGAGCGAGGGATCAGTTGGAAGAAACCGAATAAATTCTTTCATGCTTACTTGTTGCGGATGTACACCGATGTATTCACCCTAATAAAAGGAAATATAAATAAAACCGTCAATGCAAAAATCCAGTGAAAAACTGTCATATGTAAATAAGACAATTTTTCGTCTATAGAGAATCAATTGCATTTCCTTGTCATACAGCGACCTAGTCCACGTCCTCCATGTCGTCCACGCCGTAGTACGGCTCCAGCGGTGTGACCGTGGCGGTGGCCCATCCAGCACGAATTGCCGCCTCTAGCTCGGGCGTTCCGCGCGGTGTCGCGCAACCGCCTTGTGCGGAGCACGCTTCCTCGAGCGCCGACCGCAGCTGCTGCGGCAGCTGCTGTAATTGTCCGCCCCCGCCCGCAGGGGAGCCCGATCACGGCCGCAGGCCCGGCAGCCGAGGAGGCTCGCCTAGCGTTAAGCCTCCACGGGACCAGCCAGCGACCGACGAGCTGGCGCAGGACGACGCCCACCCAGGCGTCGACTCGCACAAGGTGAGGCAGCACGACGTATCGAGGTAATCAAGGTGAGGCCCGCGGAGGCAGCGGGGGTTGTGGCGACAGAGGTCGACGAGAAGGTGGCCGTGGAAGCGGCAGAACACAGGGCCCGGACAGCCTTTGCGGCTGTTGTTCGCTTGAGGGTATTCGAAGGTGGTCGGGTTAAAGCAGCGGCGGCGGTCGCACAGGTGACTGATGTGCATGCCGGGCACAGGCCCGCGCCCGTGCTGGGCCAGGAACGAGACCACGTGTAGCAGGAACGCCGTCTGGGCTCCGCGTCCCCGGCGGCCCACGTCCTGGTTTGCCTTGGTCTAGACCGGGTGCTGTCAGCATGGCTGCGGCCGTGTAGCTGTGTAGAGCGGCGAGAGAGAGACAGAGCAGAGTAGTACTTACCTAGCCGTAGCCGTCTGTGTTTATGTGACGGTAGATGGACTAGGTGGCTACGTCAGTGAAGTAATCGATCGTAGGAGGCAATAGGCAGGGTAGTATTGTACAAGAACCAAGTCTTGTCCCTCCACATTCGGCAGACTGGCTATTTAAGGGTAGTACTAAGTACACTAGTCCCAATTAAGCCGTAGCCATCGGACTTAGCAGCAACTTGACCAATCACACAGCGTGCATCTACTACTGCCCCACTCAATCGAGCACAGACCACTACTGCGCATCCTCACAGGTCCTGCCCGTGACCGTAGGTCATGTGACGCCTGCCATCTGACTAATTAGCCATCGTGCCTTCGCATCGTCCATAAAGTCTGCGCGACTCATGCGCGCGGTCTACGCGAGACCCTCGTAGACGTCCTCTCTGCCTACCTGTAACAACGAGCCGGAGCCGTAGAGTATGCGCCGTGTAGATGTGTCGGGGCGCGCTAGTTACGTAATCTTATGGCTTAGGCAAAGCTTGAACCCTTGACAAGAGGACTGTCCTTATATAGACGTAATCCGCTATTTAAATCTAGGTGCGTGTGCTTACTAAAAACCCTAATACAAATATATAACTAGTAATACCTTACTTAATTATACATTCTCAACACTTCCCTTGCTTGTCTGTAACAGTATAAAACGGGGAAAAAAAAAAGGGCGACACAAACACGCCCCCGCAGAGTTTCCCGTTTCCCCCGTGGGCCAGGTTAGGTAGGTAGGTTGCAGCGGCCATTACAGCGGCCGCAGGGCAGATTTCGGCGGCCATTACAGCGGCCGTGGTGCGGGTTACAGCGGCGTGCTCAGGCGCTGGGGGCACCCGCAGGTCCCTGTAGTGCGCTGGAGACCGCTGTAGTGTCTGAGAGCGCGGAGGAGCCGCGCAGTGGGGGCGCGCGGTCGTGAGTCGCGTCGTCCGTGACACAGGCCCACTTGCACGTCGGGTGGGTCGCGGGTGGCGGATTCCCCGCGACGGCGGCGCTAGCCAGCGAACCAAACCTCGGTGGATATATAGAAGGGGAAAAAAAAAGTGGCGGCCGGGGCGCCACTCCCCCCACTGGGGCGGTCCCAGCACCTGCCGGCGCGCTGCAGCGGTCGTCCAGGCGGGTGCTGCGCTCTTCCAGTGGGTGCGGGTGCGCTGCGGGTGCCTGTCGGTTTTCTGCTCGCGTGCTGCAGCGGTTCTCCAGGCGGGCGCTGCGCTCTTCCAGTGGGTGCGGGTGCGCTGGGGGACTTTTCCGGGGTGCTGCAGCGCTCGTCCAGGCGGGCGCTGCGCTCTTCCAGTGGGTGCGGGTGCGCTGGAGATGGGCCGCGTGCGCTGTGGTGCCCTGTAGCGTCTGGGAGCGACGGAGGGGCCGCGCAGCGGGTGCGCGCGGCCGTGAGTCGCGTCGTTCCCGCGATGGGCGCAAGACCACGTCGGGCGCCTTGGCCCTCGCGGGTTTCCCGCGACGGCGGCGCAAGCCAGCGAACCAAACCTCGGTGGATATATGAAAAGGGAAAAAAAAAGTGGCGGCCGGGGCGCCACTCCCCCCCCTCTGGGGGCCGTCCTGCTGCAGGGCGCCGCTGGGCGCGCTGGAGCTGGGACGGTCTCAGCACTCAGGGCGGGCTGCCAGGCGCTGTCCCGGCACCCGTCCTGGGCGCCAGCGGTCTGCTGGTGCGCTGGGGGACTTCTTCTGGGGTGCCGCGGCGGTCGTCTAGGCGGGTGCTGCGCTCTTCCAGGGGACATGGATGCGCTGGAGATGGGCCGCGTGCCCTGTAGTCTCTGCGCGCGTCGGAGGAGCCGCGAAGTGGCTGCGCGCGGTCGTGAGTCGCGTCGTTCCCGAGATGGGCGCGCGTCCACGGTCGGGCGCCTCGCCCCTCGCGGGTTTCCCGCGACGGCGGCGCAAGCCAGCGAACCAAACCTCGGTGGATATATGAAAGGGAAAAAAAAAGTGGCGGCCGGGGCGCCACTCCCCCCTCTGGGGGCCGTCCTGCTGCAGGGCGCCGCTGGGCGCGCTGGAGCTGGGGCGGTCTCAGCACTCAGGGCGGGCTGCCGGGCGCTGTCCCGGCACCCGTCCTGGGCGTCAGCGGTCTGCTGGTGCGCTGGGGTCGGCTCTTCATGTGTTGCTGGGGTGCTGTAGCGTTTCGTCTAGGCGGGCGTCGGGCCTCTGCGGGGCGTGTGGGGGCTACCTGGTGCGCTGGGGGTCTGCTGTTCTCCCTGGCACCGTGGGCTCGAGGCACGAGGGGGGGCTCCAAGAGCCCCAATACAGATTCCCAACGGCGGCCACCCAGGCCCCCTCAGCGGTTTGCGGCTCTAGCTGGTAGGCTCCGCCCCCTCGGGGGTGTGGTATTTAGGGCCACGCGGTCGCAGCGCTGGAGGGGCTGGGGGGATCCGCCGGATGGAGAGAAAGCCCTCTGCCGTCGCGCCTCTTCAGGGCGTGGCGGTGGGGGTCCCTGTTCGCGGGGCGGCAAGTCTTACGGACCGCTGCACGCCTCGTTGATGGGTTGCCGCTCGTCAGCCCGTGGGGGGGTTCGCCCCCTCGCGGCATTGCGAGG